>CM077153.1:50557851-50676448 GCA_039583875.1 Platanthera guangdongensis | reverse complement strand
TGCGGATTCCGCAGGAGGTCGCACTGCGGTTGTCAGTTCTGTATACATCTTTACTCAGTTTCAGATAACCTTTCCCCCGGCTGAGCGGGAGGGGAGTTCCTCCGTTAGGATTCAGCGGAGGTGAATAACTTTGTCCGCGAGGCCTCGCGGGTACTCGGCAGTGGAAAGGGGAACAAACAACAAAAAAAAAGGAAAGGGGAAACTAAATCTGATATACTCTAAAGGGGGGGTGAATAGAGTATATGGTGCTTTTTAAAACACAAAGAAAATCTTTTGCAAAGCTTTACAACAATTGTTGTAATGAGTGTGAGCAGGGAAAGCAGAAATAAAATAAACACAAAAAAGAAGCAAGCCACAAAGAATCTAGGCCAGAAACAAAAGAAAAACATGCACAACCAGAAAACACAAGGAAATATAGTGGTTCCCCAACTTGGGTACATCCACTCTTCTACCACCCTAGGTAGGAATCCACTGCAGGATGGAGTTGATCAGGTGTCCTGGGCACCAATGAGCTTTTGATAAGGTGCTCAAAAACCAAAACAGATTTTTTGATCAGGTGTCTTGCCACCAATGAGCTTTTGACAAGGTGCTCAAAAACCAACTTCAACTTTTGAAGGGAGTTTGAAAAACCCTTTACAGTGAGGGGTTGAGAGAGTTATGGCAGTCTTCTCTTTCTCAAGCAACTGAGAAGACTATGTGGATTCAGTGATGTTGTCAAAAGCTCCCCCTGAGTCCTTGAAGTCTTCAGGAAGATGAGCTTTGCTGAGGGTGATAGGCCTTCAAAGATAGATCTCCAGCAAAGGATGATTTCAGCAGCTGAAAATTGTGTGTCTGGAGTCTTGAAGTGATGTGTGGCCTTGAACACTTGAGAGCTGAAGAGACTTAAGATTTGAAAGCTTGATCTCTTGATGAGTGTTCTTCTGAATTCTTGATGACAGAAAATTTTCCAGAGTCTCTGAGTATTGAGAGGTGTCCTTGTTCTTTTTAATCTGTATGTATTGTCTCTGGTTCAAAAACATTCTCTCTTTTATTCTCTGAATCTCAATAGGAAATTGCTCTGTCAAAGATAGCCGTTGGTCTGAATTAATTACAGCCTTAATTGCATAAGATGTTCTGAAGGAAAGTCCACTGAATTATCCTTGAAAAATCCCTTGAAACTTGCTCCAGAATTAAATGAAAACGGCTGGCAGATCTTCTGACTTAAATGCAGAATAACTTCTATCTTGATTTGAATTTGAATTCTGAAGATCAACTGAAATCGTCGAACTGAGCTCTGCTATCGTCGAGCTGAGCTCAGCGAACTGGAGAAAGCAAGCAGCAAAGAAATCGTCGATCTGAGCTCAAAGATCGTCGAACTGAGCTCAGATAAAGATCCAGTACAGGGCAAAAATCGTCGACCTGAGCTCAGCGATCGTCGAATGGAGTTCGACGATATGAGAAGTTGAGCTCAGCGATCGTCGACCAGAGCTCGACGATATGAGAGGCTTGAGCTCAGCGATCGTCGAATGGAGCTCGACGATCTGCCAAAGTTGAGCTAGACGATCGTCGACCAGTTCGACGAAACGTCGTGCTGAGCTCGACGATTTGGACTTAGTCTCCAGAAAAACTTGGGTCTTCAGGCAGCTTTCAAACCTAGACTCCTGATCCCTTAGACTCAATTCTAATTGACCTATAATCTATACAGAAGGTCAAAACATAGAATCCTAGAGACATAGTGATCCTGACCCAAATTAGTAATAGGGTGTTCAACAATCTCCCCCTATTTGGTTAGGAAAACTATTTACAGTCTTTGAAAAACAAACAACATCATACAGAAAAACATAAAACAACAACAATCAAGACACAGAACAGAACCATCACAGAGATATATTATATATGAGATATCCAGATAGCAGTTAGAAGAACAGAAGTTGTCACCTTATAGAGTCATTCCTTTTCTTTGCCTTTAACCATTTTATTTCCCTGTTAGGATTTAATGCTTGTTGTTTGGATCTGGTATCATCAGCTGCACCCAATAAATTTGCTTTGAAGCCCTGGGAACCACTGCAGCTGGATGCAACTCCATGTACCTATCTGCATCAAAAAATTTCTGGAAGCATATATCTCTATACTCCTTTTGTTCTGCTCTGATGATGGTGGATATGTTGGAGGTGTCTAGCCCTTGTTCCTTGCTTTCTTTATCTGATCTAATGCAGCCAGTTCTTTCATCCTTGCAGTCCAAGCCATAGGATTTTTCTCAGGATCCTCAAATGGAACAGGTGGCTCATACCTGTTGGAAGAAGTTTCTTGAGGTGTCCTGGCAGTACATTTCTCTAAGCTTATAAGGGAATGGACCTGAAGATGTATCAGAAGAAGCATGTCCACCCCTGGAATAAGGATGCTGCCTGGAGTGTCCTTTGGAGTAAACCTGAGTTTCTCTTTGGTTTCCCCTGTATCCTCCTCTTCTAGAGTAGGACCCCCTAGATTGGCTTTCCCTTTGATATGTTCTTGCATGAGGCTGGTAGGGAGCCTGGCTTCTAGCAGGGCCTGATCTTGCAGAGCTGCCACCTGCACCTGCATCAGGTGGAGGTGGTGGAGGAGGGTGAGGGTGCTTGGACTGAGAGGAATCTTTATCAAACTTCCTCTTCTTCTTCATTGCCTTTAACTGGTTCCTGGAGAATTGCATCCAATGCTCAGAGATTGGGCAATTGTGCAGAATATAATATGGAACATCATTATCATCTCTGACTTTGGCAGGAGGAAACTTCAAGGCCTTACTTCTTGCCTTCGTTTCCTTGCAATTGTAGCAGATGAGTCATCAGAAGCAGTAGCATAATCCTCAGATTCAGAGCTTTGTTCATCATACAGTGCATCAAGCTTCTTCATCAAATCCTCTTTTAACTGGACAGCAGCTGATGGGGCAGAAGATGCAGAAACAGGAGGAGCAACAGGAGCAGCAGCAGATGTTACAACAATTTCAGGAGCAGCAGCAGCTTCAGAGATAATAACTTCTACAGCAGGCTCAACTCAACAGCCTCTGTCATCAGAAAATCTGTGAGAAGGGCTCAACAGCAGCAATTGAAAAGTTTCTTCTCAGTAGCAACAGCAATTTCAGAGGTAGACACAGCATTGTCTTCAGCAGCAGCATCATCATAAGCAGCAGTCACTGACTGAATAAAATTAGAGAGGATTCTGGGGTCACAGCAGGAGAGGGCACTAGAGCCCTGGACAAGTCTTCTGGCTGGGCAGCAGGGACCTCTGGGGGCTGGACAGCATATGGCTCTGGGAGGCAGCAGAAGTGAGCAGTATCAAAAGTAGACAGCAAAGACCTTAGGTCTATTGCTATTACTGGTGTGGCAGCAGCTGCAGAAGCAGACACAGCAGGGGCAGCAGCAGAGACAGCAGCAGGAGGAGCAGCAGCAGCAACAGCTTCATAAGGCATCTCCCCCTGCCTGGATGCAGAAATATGTGCATCAAGGCACACTGCTGGGGGTGCTGCTGCAGGGATAAGGAAGGAGGACAGCCTGGCAGAGAGAGCTGCCACTGATTGTTGCAGAGGAGCTAAGCTGGCTTCCATGAGAAGGGAGAGCCTAGGAGCAAGGAGCTCATACAACATATCAGCAAGGGCTGGGAGATCTACATGCTCAAGGGGAGCAGAGGTAGAGGGGACAGGGATGGCTGAGGGAGCTGGAGTAGGATGGCTGAAGGGTGGAAGAGAGGGCTCAGGAGAGGGTATGGTAGAGATAGAGGGTACAGGAATGGAAATGGAGGGAGTGAAGGTGGGTTGATCAAGAATTTGAAGGAGAAGGTCTTGGAAGTTGTGGAGGTGGAGGGTAAATCTGGAGGAGAGGAGGGGGAATCATCCATATAGGATTCATCAAGAAGGTGAAGGAGGGAAGAGATGGGAGGAGGTGACATCAGGAGGTGGATAGGAGAAAAGGGGATGGAAGAGGTCTGCTGGAGGGGATGAAATTGGTGCTGGGGATGGAAATTGGGGTTGGAGATGGGCTGGAATGGTAATGGTGGAGGTTGCTGGAGAGGTGGATGGAACTGGAGGAGGGGAAGCAGCAGCACTGGCAGCAGGCAGGTCTTCTGCAGGGGCAGAGACCTGGGGTGGAGTGACTCTAAGAGTCCTTGTGCCTGAAGGGCCAGAAGAGGAGGGCCTGCTGGGCTTGGAGATTTGCCTGTCCCATTTCCCAAAAAGGGCACAGGTGAGTCTCTTGGAGGCATTGATGTGCACTCCAGAGGAGACTAGCAGGGCAGGGCACTTAGCCTGGAGGAAGATTCCCAGAATTCTTCCAAAGTTCACAAAGGTTTTGTTGATCTTTTTCTTCAATAAATCAAAAAAGACTTCTCCCCAGTTCAAGTCTTTTCTATCTACCAGAGCTCCCATAAGGCAGAGCTGGAATCTGGAGATAGTATCATGAGCAGAGTGCTTGGCTAAAAGAACCTTGCCTACAACATCAGCCAAAAACCTGTATTCCACAGACAGGTTTCTCTTAAACAATTTGCTAGGGTTCCCCTCAGGATGACCCATCCTGGCAAGAACATCAGCAAACTCTTCTCCAGAGAGGTCAGCAGAGTCTTCACCATTCCTGAATCCAAATACCTCTGTGAGTACTGTTGGAGTCAGAGGTACCTGGGTGCCACTGATGGAGCCAACTATGGTGTTGTTGTCCAAGTTGTGGGCAGTATATACCCATTCTTTAATTTCATCAGATGCTAGTTTGATTCTGGTGGACATCAGGGCAGTTAATTGCTGATCTTTGAATAAATTGAGAATATCTTGGAAGATTTGATCTGTGGTGTTGAAGGAATCGAAATCGATGTCAAAGCCGGCATCAATTTCATTGCCGAGAGTACAGCGAAGAAACGGCCATGGTACCTGCAAAAAATCAACAAACAAAACGACCAAGGTAGAACTGTTTGGAGGGAAGAAAAGTTTGCAGAGAAATTGAAAGCGCAAGAGAGAACGACGGCGAAAAAAGAGTTTTATATTAGGGTTCGACGCAGAAAAGGAAAGATCGTTGAACTCAGTTCGACGATCGAGGCTCCTAAAGGAATCTGAAGAGACTCCAAAATCGTCGATCTCCGTTCGACGATTGGAAAGGCGTCGAGCTCCGTTCGACGATCGTTCAGTGAACAAAATCGTCGAGCGCCGTTCGACGATCGTTGACCGAAGGAGATAGTCCATACTATCAGAGGGGCGCTGAACTCAGTTCGACGATTCTGGAAATCGTCGAACTCCGTTCGACGATCTTTGGGGAAATCGTCGAGCGCAGTTCAGAGATCAGAGAATTTCTAGATACTAAGAAAAAAATCAGAAATTTTGCCTAGTCTTGGTCAATTTTAGCTTTCAAAATCTTGGGTTTTATTTGAGACTTCCTCCATCTAGCATGCCTAACTGATTTAGGAAGAAGGTATGTTTCTTTTCATCCAAAGGCTTGGTGAAAATATCTCCCCTTTGTAAATCAGTTGGGATATACTGCAATTCAATTTTATTCTTCTCAACATTATCCTTAAGAAATGATGCCTAATTTCTATATGTTTTGTCCTACTATGGAGGACTGGATTTTGAGCTATGGAGATAGCACTTGTATTGTCACAAAATATTTTTGACTTCTCTAAGTTGTAACCATAGTCTAGGAGTTGATTTTGAATCCACATATTTGTGAACAACAACTGCCTGCAGCCATGTATTCAGCTTCAGCAGTGGAAGTTGACACAGATGTTTGTTTCTTGCAAAACCAGGAGACAAGTCTATCACCAAGGAACTGACAAGTTCCACTGGTGCTTTTCCTGTCAATTCTGCATCCAGCATAATCAGCATCAGAGAATCCAGTTAACTCAAATGCTGAATCTTTTGGATACCAGAGTCCTAGATTTGGACAACTCTTCACATACTAAGAATCCTCTTTACTAATGTGAGATGTGACTCTCTAGGGCTAACTTGGAATCTAGCACATATACATGTAGCAAACATTATATCTGGTCTACTAGCTGTAAGGTACAGTAAAGAGCCAATCATTGCTCTATATGTTGTCTGATCAACAGGTTTCCCATGTTCATCAGCATCCAATACAGCATTGGTAGGCATGGGTGTTTTCATGCAAGATGCCTCAGACATGCCAAATTTCTTAACCAGCTCATTAGCATATTTGGTTTGAGAAATAAAGATGCCTCAGCATGTTGTTTGACTTGCAGTCCTAGGAAGAAGGATAGCTCACCCATGCTACTCATCTCAAATTTAGAGTGCATTAGGTTGGAAAACCTTCTGCATAGTTTTGAGTCGGTAGATCCAAAAATGATATCGTCTACATAAATTTGTACTAGTAGGGTATGGGACTTATGGGTTCTAATGAAAAGAGTTTGGTCTACTCTACCCCTTATAAAATCATTTTCAAGAGAAAGCATGCTAGGGTCTCATACCATGCTCTGGGAGCTTGCTTGAGACCATATAATGCTTTATTCAATTTAAAAACAAAATCAGGATGAGTTGGAGAGATAAAACCTGGAGGTTGTCTGACATAGACTTCCTCTTTGATGTCTCCATTTAAGAAGGCACTCTTGACATCCATTTGATAAACTTTGAAGCCTTTGTGAGCTGCATAAGCTAAGAAAATCCTGATGGCTTCTAATCTTGCAACAGGTGCAAAGGTCTGGTCGTAGTCAATTCCTTCTTCTTGAGAATATCCTTGGGCAACCAGCCTTGCTTTGTTCCTTACTATTACTCCTTGATCATCCAGTTTGTTTCTGAATACCCATTTTGTTCCAACAATGGAATGATCCTTAGGCTTTGGCACTAGTTCCCATACTTTGTTCCTCTCAAATTGATGCAGCTCCTCTTGCATGGCAATGATCCAGTGTGGATCTTGCTCTGCATCTTGAATGGACTGAGGTTCAATTTGAGAAAGGAAGCAGGTGTGCAACAGGTTTTGGTTGACCTGATTTCTGGTTTGCACACCAGCTGAGAGTTCTCCAATTATTTGGGTAATTGGATGGTCTCTGGATGTTACTAAATCAACAGGGGTTGTTGATTGTTCATCAACCTGTGTTGTTGTTTCCTCTTGTGGTACAACAACTGGCTCTTCAAGCTGAGCTTCAATATGTTGAGCATTGCTTTCATCTTCACTGCTTTCATCCTCTTGAGCAACCTGTAGCTTGTTCATATCTTCAACTAGAGAGTGTTCCTGCAAAGGTTCTATGGTAGAAGAAATCTTCTCCTTGAAAGACATGTTAGTTTCATCAAAAGAGACATGAACAGATTCCTCAATTTTCAATGATGATTTATTATAAACCCTATATGCCTTGCTGATCATGGAGTATCCCAGACACTCCTTCATCAGCTTTGGCTTGAAATTTTGCTAGATGTTTCTTATCATTATTGTGAATATAACAAATGCAACCAAAAATTTTGAAATAGTCAACTTTAGGTTTCTTCCCTTTGAGTAATTCATAGGGAGTCTTTCCCTTCAGTTTATGTATCAGACTCCTGTTCAGCACATAGTTGGAGGTGTTTACTGCCTCTGCCCAAAAGGATAGAGGTAGATGAGCATCTGACAACAATGTGGTGGCAGATTCAATAAGGGTTCTATTTTTCCTTTCAGCTACCCCATTTTGTTGAGGAGTTCTAGGAGCTGAGAAAGTGTGCCTGATCCCTTCACTCTGACAGAACTCTTGCATAAGAAGAGAATCAAACTCTGTCCCATGATCACTTCTGATCAGGGCAATGTGAGTATTGAACTCAATCTTTATACATTTGAGAAACTCTGTCAGACACTTAAAGTTATCAGACTTCTTCCTTAGAAAGAACACCCAAGTGAATCTGGAGAAGTCATCTACAATCACTAAAGTGTAGGATTTCCCTCCTACGCTTTGTACTGTGATGGGTCCAAATAGATCCATGTGTAACAGATACAATATCCTAGGTGAATCACTCTTATTAAGTGACTTAAAGCTGTTTTTAGTTTGCTTGCCTAATTGACAAGCCTTGCAAAGTCCTTCCTTCTTGTAGGGGCCAGAAGGTAGTCCTCTAACAAGGTTGTCCTTGGATAGCCTAGCAATAGTTCTAAGGTTTAGGTGTCCTAATCTCTTATGCCATAAAACATTTGGTCTATAAACTGAATTGAATAAGCAGATGTCTATAGAAGTTGAAAGAAAATCTACAAGGTAGATGTTACCTTTCCTTTTACCTGTTAACACAGTTGTGTTGTCCTCTGATTTGATTTTGCATGAAGTTTTGCTGAAGTTCACCTGGTAGCCTTCATCACACAGCTGACTGATGCTGATTAGGTTGTGCTTCAGTCCTTCCACATGTGCTACCTTCTTGAAGGTTACAGAGCCAATCTGGACTGCTCCATATCCTTTAGTTTGTCCAAAGTTGGAATCACCAAAGATGACTTTGGGTCCAAGCTTGGCTTTAAAGGAATTGAGGTTGTCCTTGTTCCCTGTCATGTGCTTGGAGCACCCACTATCCAAATACCATTGCTGGTTAGATGTTGGATAGGTCTTCATCTGCACATAAAGCAATTCACTTGTTTTTGACCCAGTTTACCTTGGGCCTAGGTTGATAACCTTTAAACTCAGAAATAAAAGATATCCCTGGCTGACTCTTATATCCTTCAGGATGATATCTCCTTAGAGGTAAAATCCATTCAGTATAAGGGTTAAATGTTTGGGATGAAGAACCCTCAGGATTCAATTTTGACTTGCCCTTGAAAATTTTTCCAGTGCTCTGACCTCTGTTCGACGATCTTGGAGCTGAGTTCGACGATCTTGGGTCAGATCGTCGAGCTCCGTTCGACGGTCGACTATGGCTGAGGTCAGGTATATGGGATCGTCGAGCCGCGTTCGACGATCTTGGCTGAGATCGTCGACCTGCGTTCGACGATATTCCCTGAGATCGTCGAGCTGCGTTCGGCGATCGTCGATCTCCGTTCGACGATTTGTGTTGGACTTTAGTTTTCTGAGGCAGATCAGAATTCTTCCTGGCAACCTCTACAACTCCCTTTCCCTTGTCAGAAATGAACTTGATAGGGGTTGTTAGAACAATAGGTTGACTGGATGAGGCACCCAAGCCCAGTGTACTGTTGAATCTTGAGTTCACTGTGCTTGTGATGTCCATCAGCTTGATGCTTCTCCCATTGAGAGATTCTTCAAGCTTCTTGGCCTCAGAGAGCTCACTCTTCAGTGAAGCTATCTGTTCCCTATAGTTCTCCAACTCCTGAGAGAGTTTGAGATTTTCTGATTTTAAACCACTTTGTTCAGATAATTGATTTCTGAGAGAGATGATCTCTTTCTCAGATTTTAGCAGATCTAAACATAGTGCTTTAAATTCAAGCTTAAAATCTTCTGAGGTAAAATCAAAAGAGCTGATTACCTGATCTTCTTCTGGTTGAGTCTCTGAGTCTGACTCTGACTCCTCTTCTTCTGAGTTGTTCTGTGAGGCATTGATTGCCATCATGCAAAACTCCTTTTCCTCTGCATCATCCTCATCATCACTTGAGCTGGAAGAGGTCTCTGACTTTTCTTCAGTCTCACTCCAGGATTCAGCAACAAATCCTTTCCTTGTGTGCTTATTTTTGCTGGTGGAAGGTTTGTTGTTTCCATGCCTTTTGGAGTCCTTCTCCTTTCTCCTTTCTTTTCTTTCCCTTCTGTCCTTGTTCTTATTCTCTGGACAGTCAGGAACTATATGCCCTGGTTTCCTGCAACCAAAGCAGATGATATCTTTGTTATTGCCAATGGACTTGTCATACCTTGGCTTGACTTGCTCCTTGCATGATCTTCTTCTGAGGTCCTTCCTGGCCATCTTATAGAATCTTTTGGCCAATAGGCTGAGAAGTTCATCATTGCTTGTGGCCTTTTCTTCAGGCAGATCCTCAGCTGCCTTGAATGCAATAGTCTTCTCCTTTCTTGTGGCTGGAGAAGCAGCCTTCTGTTCTTCTTCTCTGTTCTTGATGAGTAGCTCATAAGATTTGAGCTTTCCCAACAAGGCTTCAGTGGTGATCTCATTTAGGCTTCTGGCATCTTTAATTGGCCAGATTCTTGAATCCAAAGTGCTGGGGAAGCACATTAGGATCTTGTCATTGAGTTCTGTCAGTGAGATTTCTTTATTTAATGTCCTCAGTTCACTGACAATTAGACTCAATCTATTGTACATGTCTCCCACTGACTCAGTTTCTCCCTTCTTGAAGTTCTCATATTGGGAGATGAGATGAGATCTTCTGTCCTTTCTCTCATCAGTTGAGCCAGAGACAATTTCTGAGAGCTTGTCCCAGATCTCCTTGGCTGAATTACATTCAGCTACCTTCTGAAAAATGTCATCTGACATTGTCTGAGCTAGAATGTTCATTGCCTTGGCATCAGCTACTTTCCATCTTTTAATGTCAGCATCTGTTCCTGATGGAGGTGGGACTGCATTTGTGCTTGTGCTCTCTGGAGGTCTTGGGCACACTGTCAAAACAGAATTAAAAATATCTTCGTCAATTGAATTCATGTAGAGTTTAATCCTTGCCTTCCAAAGTGCAAACTTTGACAGATTGCACACTGGAGGTCTGGTGCTTGCGTAATCTTTGTTTTGGGCCATGATTTGTGCAGGCTGAATCTAATAATACAAAGTAAAAGGAAGGATCTAGTTTGGGATCTTTGGGGTTCAGGTGTTAGCCTGTACAACCAAACAGATATGGTATGTTTAACCAACCTCCCTCTGATACCAATTGAAAGGGGAAACTAGATCTGATATACTCTAGAAGGGGGGGGGTGAATAGAGTATATGGTGCTTTTTAAAACACAAAGAAAATCTTTTGCAAAGCTTTACAACAATTGTTGTAATGAGTGTGAGCAGGGAAGCAGAAATAAAATAAACCACAAAACTAAGCAATGCACAAAAGAATCTAGGCCAGAAACAAAAGAAAAACATGCACAACCAGAAAACACAAGGAAATATAGTGGTTCCCCAACTTGGGTACATCCACTCTTCTACCACCCTAGGTAGGAATCCACTGCAGGATGAGTTGATCAGGTGTCCTGGGCACCAATGAGCTTTTGATAAGGTGCTCAAAAACCAAAACAGATTTTTTGATCAGGTGTCTTGCCACCAATGAGCTTTTGACAAGGTGCTCAAAAACCAACTTCAAACTTTTGAAGGGAGTTTGAAAAACCCTTTACAGTGAGGGGGTTGAGAGAGTTATGGCAGTCTTCTCTTTCTCAAGCAACTGAGAAGACTATGTGGATTCAGTGATGTTGTCAAAGCTCCCCCTGAGTCCTTGAAGTCTTCAGGAAGATGAGCTTTGCTGAGGGTGATAGGCCTTCAAAGATAGATCTCCAGCAAAGGATGATTTCAGCAAGCTGAAATATTGTGTGTCTGGAGTCTTGAAGTGATGTTGGCCTTGAACACTTGAGAGCTGAAGAGATCTTAAGATTTGAAAGCTTGATCTCTTGATGAGTGTTCTTCTGAATTCTTGATGACAGAAAATTTTCCAGAGTCTCTGAGTATTGAGAGGTGTCCTTGTTCTTTTAATCTGTATGTATTGTCTCTCTGGTTCAAAAACATTCTCTCTTTTATTCTCTGAATCTCAATAGGAAAATTGCTCTGTCAAAGATAGCCGTTGGTCTGAATTAATTACAGCCTTAATTGCATAAGATGTTCTGAGGGAAAGTCCACTGATATATTCCTTGAAAAATCCCTTGAAACTTGCTCCAGAATTAAATGAAAACGGCTGGCAGATCTTCTGACTTAAATGCAGAATAACTTCTATCTTGATTGAATTTGAATTCTGAAGATCAACTGAAATCGTCGAACTGAGCTCTGCCATCGTCGAGCTGAGCTCAGCGAACTGGAGAAAGCAAGCAGCAAAGAAATCGTCGATCTGAGCTCAAAGATCGTCGAACTGAGCTCAGAGATAAAGATCCAGTACAGGGCCAAAAATCGTCGACCTGAGCTCAGCGATCGTCGAATGGAGTTCGACGATATTGAGAAGTTGAGCTCAGCGATCGTCGACCAGAGCTCGACGATATTGAGAGGCTTGAGCTCAGCGATCGTCGAATGGAGCTCGACGATCTGCCAAAGTTGAGCTAGACGATCGTCGACCAGAGTTCGACGAAACGTCGTGCTGAGCTCGACGATTTGGACTTAGTCTCCAGAAAAACTTGGATCTTCAGGGCAGCTTTCAAACCTAGACTCCTGATCCCTTAGACTCAATTCTAATTGACCTATAATCTATACAGAAGGTCAAAACATAGAATCCTAGAGACATAGTGATCCTGACCCAAATTAGTAATAGGGTGTTCCAACACGGCGGACTCCGTGGTATGCGGCGGATTGCAGCATAGCTTGGGCGAGCTCAGCGGTCTCGGCGGTCTCGGCGACCTCGCGGTCTCGGCGGACTGGAGTGCTGTCCGCCCGGCTTGTTTTTTAGTTTCTTCTGTTTACAGCTGTAATACTAGCGAAATCATGTCTCGCTATGTATGCCTCGGATTGTAAAGAAGTGAATGCATAATAAGACTTTCTTGTGCTTCCATTGTTTTGTTGGGTGCAACCTCTAGTCCTTGGGTTTCCGCAGGTTCAGCGTGCGAACTGGGTAGTTCCGAAGATATTAATTTGGTGTTTGGGCTATCTTGCTGACCACGTTGAGAAAATTTAACAATTCTCGATCGATTGCTCTTCTTTATCATCGTCTTAACCCCTCGTTGTAATCGTTTTAATAGCTCTCTATTTAACCGCAAGCTTTTCTCTTTTTAGCATAATACTTCTCTTCTTAATCGCATTTTAGCATTCTCTTAAACCCAAAATCAATCTTCGATAAGATAATAGTTTTCGTGTGAATAAGATTATTCGACGGTTCCCGGATTTTAATACGACACTTGTGTCCCCTAGCTGCATTTCGATAGGTATACTTGCCTCATTGGATTGCTAGTTTGGTTTATTTTCTCCTTGCGAATTTATTCACACCAACATGCACTTTCAACCCTTCCATATTTTCGTGCATCCAAGCACACCAAGGGTTCACAATCAACATAATGGTACTCCACACATATTCACCAACCATTTGGTTATCATAATTACATGTATACTATGATCACATGACTTAAACATCACTGGTTACAATTCTTTTATCAAGTTCGAACTATTCGTGTACATATGGATCTACCAACTAAAAGTCATCAACCATTTGTTCATCGCAATTACTACAAATTATGTACAACAAACTTCAAGTCATCCTCATCATTATTCATTATATTACCATTATCAAGTACATCCCTATCGATTCACATATTTAAGTCATTCCTACCATCCAAACTCGTCAATCCATTCATTCACTAACCTCCACCAAATCACCTCGATCAAGTACACTTTACTACACCATTTGTTCATTAGGGATCCATCCAACAAATGTCATTAACATATTTTATCACAATTACTTATAGACTAAATTCAACAAAACATTAACGTTAATGTACTACAATCTCTCTACCAAATCCAAGCCGATACAAAACAAACACGAGAACTATATATGCAGTAATGATTACTGTACAACAACTTCGATCGGGAATTCTCAAGGCTACAGGAATTCGGTGAAGGCGTGTAACCCCTCGTTGGAAAGTTATTTCCAAGGGTTACGACTTTCGTGTTTAGTAAAAAGCCCAGATCTAGCCGCATCTTGTCTGAAAACGGCCACGAAGTTTGCTGCGCGCAGAAAATAGATTTCTACGCGCATCTTAAAGCAGATCGAATGCCATCAGTTCGTCTTCTTACTCCAACCAAACTTTCAAAATAACATCCAGAATTTCTCCTCCCCTATTAACCCTCATATGGCCACTTCTCTTCACGAAACCAGTCCACAAACTTCATTTGAAGTGAGGAAAGGTTGAAGAATCTAATTCCTATGACACAAGTCCTAGCATGGCCTCTTCCTAGAAACCTTCTTCACACAAATCAGGACTCTTTTGAGTCGATATCTCTCCTAGGAATAACTAGAGATCTAGCACCAAGGTAGAGGGTAGGAAGCTCAGCTCATTTCTGGCATTCTCACCATTTCCAGCCATGGATCTTGTCACCCTTCTTGGCGGTATCTTCTTCTCCTTGGTTGGTGTTCGTTCTTCACTAGAAATAAGATGAAGAGAGGATTTTTTCCAGAATCTGACGGCTTCACTGTTCCGTTGGCTTGGCAGAGACGGCTGCCCGACAAGGCGATAAAAAGAAAAGAAGGTTAGGGTTTTACTCATGTCCCATTTTATAGTGAGAAATTAGGGTAACTGCCTAGCCACGTGTCAGCCTGACATTGGACCACCAAACACGACATTAAATGAGTCATTTCAAAAGGACGCGACCCGAAAATTCTCCAAGGGAGAATTCTGCGCTCGACGAATTCTGCTCGACGTTTGGTCGAGCTCTGCTCGACGTTTGGTCGAGCTCTGCTCGACGTTTCGTCGAGCTCTGCTCCACGATTCTCATCGAGCTCTACTTGACGATTCTCTCTGAGATCTGGTCACTACCCATGTCACAGGTATTCTTTGATTGGGCACACATGGGTAGGAACACGCCCATATCACTACCCATGTCCTTCTCTGGGAAGATCACAAAGAAGCCGCAAAATCTACAAAAGTACCACACGGGTAGGGACACGCCCGTATCACTACCCGTGTCCTTCTCTGGAAGGATCACAAAGAAGGCACAAAATTTACAAAAGTACCACACGGGTAGGAACACGCCTGTATCACTCCCCGTGTCCTTCTCTGGAAGGATTATAAAGAAGGCACAAAATTTACAAAGGCACGATACGGGTAGCGACACGCCCGTGTCACTACCCGTGTCCTTCTCAAGAGGAATCGACACCTCCTCCCCCACTTAGGTGCAAGCCTATCTGCCTGCACACCCTGAGCCCAAGTCAGCTCTCCTGACTTAAAAGTGCGAACGAGGGGCCTAGCGCGAATCGGGACGTTGCAATACATGTGTTTATGCTAGGTATCAGGCTTACCCTAAAGAGTCTCACTACTCCACTGCTAAGAGAATATTGAGGTATCTTAAGGGCACTCCATATCTTGGCCTATGGCACCCTAGGAATGGGGAGTTTGAACTAACAGGCTATACAGGTGTAGATTTTGCAGGCTGCAAAGAGGACAGGAATAGCACATCTGGCACCTGTTAGTTTTTGGGAGGGAGACTGGTATCTTGGAGCTGCAAGAAACAAAACAGTGTTGCAATATCAACTACAGAGTCAGAGTACATCTCAGCAGGTAGCTGTTGTGTGCAGTTGTTGTGGCTCCAGTACCAGCTTCAAGACTACAACCTCCAGATAAGTAGAACTCCTCTATTCTGTAATTCTATGAGTGCAATCTCAATTGCTAGGAATCCTGTCTCCCAAAGCAAGACTAAGCACATAGAGATTAGATATCATTTCATTAGGGAGCATGTGGAATGTGAAGGCATCACCCTTGAGTTTGTTTCAATAGACAAGCAAGTGGATGACATATTCACTAAGCCACTAGATGAAGCTAAGTTTAACAACTTCAAATTTGAGTTGGGTATGTTAAACTTAGTATAATTTTAGTTGCTCCTCATCTGTTTGCAAGCTATTTGGTATTCTGCAAATGGAGTTTTTCTTTACATAAATGAAGGTTCTCCATTTGAGGTGGAGCATGTACAACACAACTCCAACAATTCTCTGCTGTCTAATTGAGGGGGTGCAGATGATAAGATGATTAGATGATTAGATGAATCCTACCAACTATTTGTTGAAGTCAAAAAGGGGGAGGAGAAGATGATCAGGTGATCAGATTAATGTTCTAGTATGCTAGCAACAATTCAAGGTAAGTAGGTGCATTAATGTTCCACTCTGCAGGCTGGGAAGTGGGGTAACTATAGATCACTTCTCAATTATATAGTTTTTTTATGTTTATTGCTTCATGGTTCTGTGTATGTCATTGACTCACTTGCTTAAGAGTTTTGACTTTCTCAAATAGGGGGAGATTGTTGAGTCCATTGCCCATAATGTCCTAGATTTGAGGAAGTCAATCTTGTAAATGATATACATATATTGGTAGCTGAAAGTGATGGGACAAGTAGCCTAAGTGGCCAAGTCAGGAAATCTCTCACCTAAGATATGGTTTGAGAAATTTTACAAGTCCAAATTCGTCGAACTAAGTTCAGAGTTCGTCGAGCTGAGCAAATTGTTCGTCGAACTAAGCTCAGAGTTTGAGAAATTTGGCTAAGCCCAAATTCATCGAACTGAGTTCAGAGTTTGTTGAGCTGAGCTCACTATTCGTCGGAATCAATGCCTAAGGGGTAAGAGGCAGAAAAGTGGCTAAGTCCATGGGTGTTGAGTGAAGGTCATTCACTCTACGTCATAACCTCTTAAGTATTGAGTAACACTCAATCAGTCAAAGCCAGTATTTTTAAAGAATACAAAAATTTGGCTAAGGCAGAAAGTGTTGAGTGAGGCGTGGTCACTCAACGCTCTCAACGCCATAACACGAAATTTGTTAAAGCAAAAAGCGTTGAGTGAGGCATGCTCACTCAACACTGTCAATGGTTATGATACTGAAGAATATGACTAAGGTAGAAAGTATTGAGTGAGGTATGCTCACTCAATGCTCTCAACACCTTACATGCAGAATAGACTACAGAAATTGTTAAGGCAAAAAGCATTGAGTGTGCATTACTCACTCAACACTGTCAACGCCTTGTGAAGACAGAATTTTTTCTAAGATATTTGGCGTTGAGTGATGCTCACTCACTCAACTCCAAGCAGCAGAAAGCTGAGAAAACAAGTTGGCATTGAGTGAAGCTGAATCACTCAATACATAGAAACAAAATTTTATTCTAAGTAGTTTGGCGTTGAGTGAAGGTAACTCACTCAATGCCAAGAGACAGTAAATCTGTCAAAGTGATTTGGCATTGAGTGAAGCTCATTCACTCAACGCCTATACTACTGATGCTTGAATTTTGACTAAGTCTTCGGGTGCTGATGTCAGCATGTCAAAAAGTCAACCATATTCAAATTGTTAGTGGCAAAGCCATAGTACACGACAAAAGGCGTCGCGAGCCTACTGTATGATAGATAGGTGTTAAAGCAAGATGCAGTTGGATGTTATAGGTGGGGCCCACTGCTCTCTAAGAGCCGTTGATCAGCTGACTACAAAAGGACGTGATGGGCCAAGACACAAGATAACTTTTATGGCTTCATCAACATCAAAAAGTTAGCATCCGACTTCATCTTCCTCTCCATTGCTGCATGTAAAAAATCTTGAAGCACTCCAGAAAGAAAAGTTCAGATAGCTGTGTCGTGTAACACCCCAAAGCCCACTTTGGGTTTCTGGTTAAGTGACACGACCTGGGATACGGGTGTGTCCCAGGGCGTGTCGTGCTCGGGCATAGTGGTTGAGTGCGTGGTCGACGAAATTGGGTCGATGGAGGGAATATGCCGTATGACACGGGCGTGTACCGTGTGACACGGGCATGTCAGAGGGCGTGTCCCCCTCTGGTCGACGAACTGCGCTCGACGATCGTCGAGTAGCAAGCAAAGGGAGTACACGGCTTGTGACACGGGCGTGTCACAGGGCGTGTCCTTTGCGGGTTTCAGCCAGGGATGCATGTGCCTGAGAACATGGGTGTGTCCTGGCAGACACGGCCTGGGACACGGGCGTGTCCCATGGCCGTGTCCCGCTCGGGTGAGGAGATGTTGTACTATGTGAAGTACACGACTACTGGACACAGGCTTGTCAGGCATTATACGGGTGTGTAGGGTGTGACACGGATGTGTCACACGACCATGTACTGGTTGGACTTGAGTCGGTTGCCTGCCGCTTAAGTGACACAGCCTGTGACACGGGCATGTAATAGGGTGTGTCAGGCCGTGTTCAGTCTATTTTTAGGCAAATCTGAGCCGTTCGTTTCCTTATCCTGGATCCAGTGGTCTAGGATTCTTCCCTATGGATAAAGGCCGAGAAATGAGGGATAAAATCCCTTCATTTCACTTCTCCTTCTTCTCATTCTCAAAGAGAGAGAGAAAGAGAAAGAGAGGGAAAGAGAAGGAAAGGAGGAAGGAGAAACCAGCTGCTGGAGGAGCTGTGGAGTGCGGAGCCAAGATCTGAGATCGGATTTGTGAAGACAAAGCCGCAGCGGTGATTTCCATCTGGCTATTTCATAGCTCCGAAGCGATCTTCAAGGGTAACTATCTCCTTCTTGGACATCGAAGTCTTTTCTTTATGCATATGCGTGGAATCCTCCACCAAGAGGTGGATGTCGTAAGCGATTCCTTGTTGAGTTTGTATCTAGAGCCGGAAGTGTAGACTACGGCATATGCATGCTGTGTGAAGCCCATCTAGACGGGTAGTCTGGATTGGTGATGATTATGGGTAAACCGGAGAAGACTCCGTGGGTTTGATGATATGTAAGGTTTATACTTTGTTGGATGGACGTATGGATGTATGTATGTTGCTTATGGATGTATGGATGCTTTATGTAAGCTCCTGGTTATGATGAGAGGTCAATTGGTAGCACGCCCGGGGAGCACGGGATAAACCCAGCCTGCTACACCACTAGGGTGGGTTGATCTGAATAGATGAGGGGTCGATTGGTGGCAATGCCCGGGGAGCCGAGTTAAACCCGTCTTGCTACACCACAAGGGTGGGTCGATCGGGAATAAGTGAGGGGTCGATTGGTGGTAATGCCTGGGGAGCATCGATAAACCCGGATTGCTACATCACTAGGGTGGGTCGATCTGCTCAGGTTATGTTTGTGGATGTTGTGAGGTTAGTACCTCTGAGTGGTATGGACTGAATGTTGCCAGCCCGCGGGATTTGTGGACTAGGATTGAACCGCCCAACCAACAAGTTAAAAACCTCTGATCGGCGGTGTACGACTGGAATGTCCGGTACACCAATAAGGTGCCCTGAGTGCACGGAGTGTCTGGTGGATACCGACATTTGTGATATGATTGTGATAGATATTATGATGGCAATGCATACAGGGAAGGAATCACTGCCCCGGGTAAGGGGTAGGGTCATTATAATTGGTCAGCTAAAGCTGACCGTTACTTTGTTTGCCGCTCTTGGGTGGATGGCTAATTGCAGGTGCTGATGATTGACTTGACTTGAGCAGAATGGAGGATTGCTGCGAAAGGCCCTTGAAGGCCGTGCGAGGCGTGTTTGGATTTTATATGTGGTCGGCCTGCGTGCAAATGTATGAAACTATACATTTGTAAAGAGAAACTTGTAAGGCCTTAAGACCATGTGTGTGTGTATTGTATACATTCATGAATTCATATATAAATGCGGACTTTGTATATTAGTGGACATTCATTGAGCTGAGTTCATCAAACTTAAAAAGCTGCGCTAGGATGTTTTGTGTTAGGATATGAGCAGATTTTTATTTCCACACGTAATTCTGCCGCTTGTGTATGAAATATAGCGCGGGGCCCCGACCGGACCCACCGTTATATTCCGACAAGTGGATGCGTTACAAAGTGGTATCAGAGCCAGGTTTAGATTATTTGGGAGGGAAGAACAAAATGGGACTCACGAATGTCCACTAGGAATGTAATACATGCATGTAAGGTGCGTGAGCGTGTCATCAATGTATAATTACCATTATGATATGGATGATTAATGGTGTTTTGTACATTGATTGATAGGTGCGAGGAGTGGTGCTGGGCAGTCTGAGCCCCAGCGGTCTGACGAGAGTGCGACACCAGTTGAAGCGCCTACACCTCCCTCGGCAGAGACCATACGTGTGGTGATGGAGACGGTGCTCGCAGTGTTACAGGCACAGCCTACTGGGCCGGCAAGGCCTGCAGGGGTTCCAGTATGTCCCGTTGCAAGGCAAGAGCACGCTGAAGTTGTGGTGGACGAGCAAGCAATGGATGAGTCATTGAAAAGATTTATGGAGTTTCATCCAACTACGTTTGGTGGGGCGATTTCCCCAACGCAGGCAGAAGATTGGCTTGCTAGAGTGAAGAGGATCCTGACTGCAATCAGGACGGCGGAGGAGCAAAAAGTGACCTTATCCACTTTTCTCCTAGAAGGAGATGCGAGATTGTGGTGGGATGATGTGGAAGTGCATCACTTGGCAGGTCGAGGATTAGATGAAGTCTCAATCAATGAATTCTCCAGATTTTTTTTAGCCAAGTATTTGCAAGTGTCACCGCGGATTGCGATGGAGAACGAGTTTCAACATCTGGTGCAGGGTTAGACTGATATTGATACATACCTGCATGAGTTTACCAAACTAGGGTGATATGCGGGGTCTACCTTCGCTGAGGAAGTGCGAAAGACGAATTGATTTTATGAGGGACTGCGGGATGAATTGAGGTTGATACTCCTGAGTTCGATGAACCAAGGCTTCCAAGTGTTGGTCGATACAGCCCGTGCGCTGGAAAAGGATTTGAAGCTGGTACAAGAGAAGAAGAGATTGGCCGTGGAGAAGCCAGAATTCAAAGTGCCACAGTCGGAGCAGTCGGAGTTTCGAAAGCGAGATAAGAAACGATTCAGGCCTGCTAAATCATTTCCGTCGACTGTTTCTTCTGGGGCAACGTATGGGCAAGGACGTGTTGATACACGTACATGTTATAACTTTGTAAAGCAAGGACTTATTGCTTTATTTTGTTGGAGTGGCCCTTCAGGGAGTGAGAAAAAGACAGGTGTGTCTTATGAAGAAAAGGGTAAAGCAGTGGCCGAGTCATCTGCATCCCGGACACAACCTCGACTGCATAATTTGGAAGTGTAAGAGCCGCAAAGCTCAATTGGTGAGGTTCAGCCCCGTGTGTTCAATTTGGAACTTCAAGAGCCTATGAAACGATATATGCAAAATCAGGCGGCTGAGCGAAAGTAAACGTTGGATAGTGATTTGTATCACCGTGATGATGTGAATATTGTGACGAATAATGTTGTATATAAAACATGAATCTGTTGGGATTTCTCTATGAGGATGGCACAACACTTGTGCACACAGCGGAAGAATAAAAACATCAAGAAAACCCAAAAGAGATGGGATCGGGCCATGGTAGTTGAATCAAGAAGTTAACATACAACTAGGCAAAAATTACCTCGGTGGTGTTGAGTCACAACTCAACAGAGATGCTCCAAGTTTCGTATTCTTGCTGGTGGCAAGTTCTACGTGGAATGATATCCACGTCTCTGCAGAAATCCACACGAGCGGGAGAACACCGACTTTTCCGTCGCACGGATAATCGGGAAGGAGAATGACCACACCTTGCTTTTCCACGGACTGCTAGGTCCGCGCCAGGAATAGCAATACCAGAGACAATCGCCGGAGAGGAGGAGGTCGAAGGAGCGAGCACGGCGGCGGAACACTTCCGTCGGCGGGATTCGGGATCGGCGGAACGAACGAAGAACTTCCGTCGGCGGGATTCGATTCGATCACCGGAACGAACGAAGAACGGCGGAACACTTCCGTCGATTCGATCAGAGATATTTCCCGAAAACCCTAAGTATATATTTATACCAAAGGCATAAACAGACATAGGAATATTGCTATCCGCAGACCACCCAGAAAATTAGGGTTCCAGAATTGGCGAGAATCACCTAGCAGATTCGGTGAGAATCAATCGACGAGAATCACCTAGCAGATTCGGTGAGAATCAATCAGCGAGAATCACCTAGGATCGGCGAGAATCAGTCGGCGAGTATCAGTCGGCGAGAATCAGAGTACAATACTCAACGATTCACGTCGAACGCGGTCGACTATCGTCGACCCTCGGTCGACTATTCTTACCAATCCTTCAAGGCAACATTTGCCCAACCCGACGATCCTTTAAGGCAACACTTTGCCCATAACCCCATTCAGGTCGGTGATTGGTAACCTTTACCAACACAGTCAATCATCCAACTTCTCCACATCTCTAATGTGCGACCCTGCAGGCTCATATCGCATTGGCAGTGAGTTTACATGTTTGACCACTTCTAGATCACCATGGTAACTCCAACAGACTCCCACTTGATCTTGAAAGTATCAAACCAAAAACCTCACAAACAATGAGCGGCATCTAGCAATGCATCATTGCTCCCCAAGCAATAGGAGTTTATAACTCATAAGCCTTTATGACCAATGTATCAGCGTTGTCTTTGTCCCTTTGTCCCTTACATCCGGAAAGAACTAGAGGCATGGACCGTGTCACCCTCGTAATAGCTCAATCCAAGTTTCTTGATCCAGGACGGACTTTCAGAGAATGGTGAGTCCAATATCACATATTGACTCAACCAAGCATGGCCATGCATTTCTCAGTCCAGTTCCATCAAGGGGCCCATGGATGCAACTCCTGCCATACAGGAAGACAAATCCCATATCTGCTCACACACAAACACCCAAATGATTCGTAACATGCCCAACAACCACCCTTATCATCAACCTTTCTCAAGGAAGACTTTAGATGACATCAAAGCACGCTCTTCCTCACTTGATGAATGCTGTGACTTCAGGTCAAAGGACCACAACACCATTGTCAATTGAGACCTACTCGCGACACGATTGGATGACAATCCACAGAGTAGTCTCAGGTTGGGTCTGTCCAGTACAACTTGTTCACTAACAAGTACCCACGTGATGACTTGATATCACAATATCATGACCTGTGAGAACCGGTCATCAGTCAACGCACGTGCTAGCCTTCATGTACCATCATCACCCTTAGCTTCTATGATGATACTCGACCAGGGACCTTTTAAGAATGAAGCTTCAAATAAATCATAGACTCTCACATTCAAGTCACGTACTTGATGTCCCATGGAAGCGAACATTCTAAGGGTATCTATTATTTTAACATTTAACTATCATATAGAAAAACTCATAATAAAAGAACTTGCCATTAATTGTAAGAGAAAAACTAGGTACACTGTTCATCATATGAAAAAATGGCCAACAAAATACATGTTTACATGCAATCCACAAGATTCTCACTAGAGTTGATCATTTATGTATCGTCTACCCATCGATCTAGTATGACCATCATGCTTTCTCTGCACGAGAGGCTTTGTTAGTGGATCCGCAATATTCTCCTCAGTCGGCACTCTGCAAATGTTCACATCTCCTCGTTCGACAATCTCACGAATAAGATGAAACCGCCAAAGTATGTGCTTGGAGCGCTGATGAGATCTAGGTTCCTTAGATTGTGCAATTGCACCATTGTTATCACAGTAAAGAACTATGGGACCAACAATGCTAGGAACTACATCAAGCTCGCCGATGAATTTCCTAATCCATACAGCCTCCTTCGCCGCATTAGCTGCGGCGATATACTCGGCCTCTGTTGTAGAATCAACAACTGTCTCTTGCTTGGAACTCTTCCAGCTCACAGCTCCTCCATTCAGGCAAAACACAAAACCTGATTGAGACTTGGAGTCGTCTCTATCAGTTTGGAAGCTAGCATCCGTGTAACCACTT
The DNA here is from genome assembly GCA_039583875.1 of Platanthera guangdongensis. Classification (NCBI taxonomy): domain Eukaryota; kingdom Viridiplantae; phylum Streptophyta; class Magnoliopsida; order Asparagales; family Orchidaceae; genus Platanthera; species Platanthera guangdongensis. The sequence continues at coordinate 50,653,074 of CM077153.1, read as the reverse complement.
ACAACGAGCTCTTCCTCTCCACCATACACCAAGAACACATCCTTAGTCCTTCTCAAGTACTTCAGGAAATTCTTGAATGTAATCCAGTGACACTCACCGGGGTCTGACTGATACCTGGTAGTCATGCTCAAAGCAAAGGAGACGTCGGGTCGAGTACATAACATCGCGTACATGATTGATCCAATTTCCGAAGCATATGGAATCAACTTCATGCGGTCCTTACCTTCACAAGACTTTGGACACTGGTCCTTAGAGAGATTCACACCATGAGACATGGGCAAAAAACCTTTCTTGGACTCAAGCATGTTGAACCGCTTCAACACCTTTTCGATGTACGTACTCTGGGTCAAACCCAGCAACTTCTTGGATCTATCTCTATAGATCTTAATACCGAGTATGTAAGTTGCTTCACCCAAATCCTTCATTGAAAAGCAGTTCCCTAGGTTGTTCTTAACAACTTTCAGGGTAGGAATGTCGTTCCCAATCAACAATATGTCATCTACATATAATATCAGGAAGACAACAATGCTCCCACTGATTCGCTTGTAAACACAAGGCTCATCTCCATTCTTGATGAAACCAAACTCTTTGATTTTCTCATCAAAACGAAGATTCCAACTTCGAGAGGCCTGTTTCAGTCCATAGATGGACTTATTCAGCTTGCATATTTTAGTGGCTTCATCTGGGGATACAAAACCCTCGGGTTGTGTCATATACACTTCCTCAAGGAGGTTTCCATTAAGGAAAGCCATTTTGACATCCATCTGCCAGATCTCGTAGTCATAATACGCAGCAACATCAAGCAATATCCTTATGGACTTTACCATGGCAACAGGGGAAAAGGTCTCATCATAGTCAATACCATGAATTTGCTTGAAACCCTTAGCCACCAGTCGCCCTTTGAATGTCTGTACATTCCCATCCATGTCGGTCTTCTTCTTGAAGACCCACTTGCACCCTATGGGTCGTACCCCTTCAGGTGGTTCCACCAAGTTCCAAACTTGGTTTGCATACATGGAGTCTATTTCGGATTTCATAGCCTCAAGCCATTCGTCGGAGTCCGGTCCATTCATAGCCTCTTGGTAGGTTGTTGGTTCATCATCATGATCCATAAGCAACACATTACCTATTTGAGACACGAGAAATCCATATCTCTCAGGCTCAAACCTCGGACTACCAGATCTACGTAGGACTTGTGTTCCTTGAGCAGGTTCTCTAGCTACAACATCTTGTAGTCCTGTCTCAGAATCCAATTCCGGTTCATTCACTACATGTGGTTCTTGAACATCTTCAAGCTCTACCTTTTCAGTCTTTCTTGATAAGAACTCTTTCTCCAAGAAGACACCAGTCCTTGCGACAAACACTTTGCCCTCAGACGGTAGGTAAAAGTAATACCCTTTCATTTCCTTAGGATATCCCACCAGATAACATTTATCCGATTTGGGTTCCAGCTTGTCAGGCATTTGACGTCTCACGTATGCCTCACAGCACCAAATTTTAATGAACGACATACTAGAACACTTCCCAGTCCATATCTCATATGGTGTCTTCAGAACCGTTTTTGTTGGAGCGCGATTCAATGTCATTGCAGCAGTCTCTAAAGCAAAACCCTAAAAGGAAATAGGCAAGTCTGCATGACTCATCATCGAACGTACCATGTCTAACAGAGTACGATTTCTCCTCTCAGACACACCATTAAGTTGTGGTGTTCTAGGTGGAGTGAGCTGTGATACAATACCACACTCTTTCAGATGATCACGAAACTCATGACTCAGGTATTCGCCACCTCGATCAGATCAGAGTGCTTTAACCCTTTTACCCAACTGGTTTTCTACTTCATTCTTGAACTCTTTGAATTTTTCAAAGGTCTCGGATTTGCACTTCATAAGATACACATATCCGTATCTACTGAAATCATCAGTAAATGTAACAAAGTAGAAATACCCATCTCTAGCCATGGAACTCATGGGTCCGCATACATCACTATGTACAACACCCAAGAGATCCTCAACCCTCTCAGTATAACCAGTGAAAGGAGCTTTAGTCATCTTGCCTAACAAACAAGATTCGCATCGCTCAAATGATTCATAATCAAATGAGTCTAAAAGTCCATCTCTATGGAGCTTGGATATGCGCTTCTCGTTGATATAGCCCAAACGACAATGTCAGAGAAATGTAGGGTTTGAGTCATTTGTTCTTAGTCTTTTATTATTTTCTACATTACAGATCAGATGGTCCAAGTTCAAAACATAAAGACCATTAAACAATTGGTCTACAACATAACAAACATCATTCTTAAATATAGAACAACAGTTGTTCTTAATTATAAAAGAAAATCCAATCATGTCCAAACATGAAATAGATATAATGTTTCTAGTTATGGCCGGAACAAAATAACAATTATCTAGTTCTATTACAAGCCCACTGGGCAAAGAAAGACGGTAAACCCCTACGGCTACAGCGACAACTCTTGCTCCATTGCCGACGCGGAGGTCCACCTCCCCTTTACTCAGCAATCTTCTCCTTCCCAGTTCCTGCACATTTGTACAAATGTGAGAACCACATCCGGTATCCAATACCCAAGATGAAGGAGCAGAAAGGTTTATCTCTATAACGTGAACATTTGAAGCGGAAGTCATACCTCCCTTCATTTTCTGCAGACCTTCAATGTACGAATGACAGTTCCTCCTCCAATGACCAGTCTTGCCATAGTGGTGGCATTTCCCTTCCTTCACCGTGCTTTTCTTTTTCATCAGTGCAGAAGACTTGGGCTCAAGATATGACTTAGGTCCCACCTTCGTCTTCTTAGAGCCCTTGGCCTTGCCCTTGCCCTTATGCACCATCAGTATGGGGCTGGCAGGCTTGGCCTTCTTCATATTGATTTCGGTAGTTCTCAACATGCCTAGGAGTTCGGGCAGTGTCTTGTCTATTTCATTCATGTTGTAGTTCAAGACGAACTGCTCATAACTGTCCGGCAACGATTGCAGGACCAGATCTGTGGCCAACTCTTGACCAAGAGGAAAACCCAGCCTTTCAAGGTTCTCTATATACCCAATCATCTTGAGTACGTGAGTCCCTACTGAGTCTCGAACTCCCATCTTGCACTGAAACAACGCTTCTGTGACGTCGAACCTCTCTTGACGAGCCTGCCCTTGAAACATTTTCTTGAGATGCTCGTCAATCTCCTTGCACCCCATGTTCTCATGTTGCTTCTGAAGCTCAGAGTTCATAGTGGCAAGTATAAGGCATTCGACATCTAAAGCATCATCAGTATACTTCTTATAAGCATCCTTCTCAGCACGGGAAGAGTTCCTGGTCGGCACCTCGGGGGCTTCTTCTTCCAAGATATAGAGCTTTCGCTCTTGCCTGAGAACAATTCTCAGGTTCCTGTACCAGTCCATGTAATTAGTCCCACTAAGCTTATCCTTCTCAAGGATGGCTCTCAGAGACAACGTGGAGTGTGAAACACTTGCCATGGAATTCTACAAGAATTTATGTAGAATAAAATCAGTACCAAAATTTCAAATACAATTTATTTTAATTTGGACTTCAATTAAAACACTCCCACTATTTTATTCGAAATGATAGCCCTCACTAACAATTCAGAGAGTTCATGCGAGCTACTCTCTTAGTGGACAAGATCCGTATTTCACCAACACAATGAGTCAGCTTTGGCTTTCCTCTCACGATGCGGTTATTTAGGTAGGCAACGCTTGCCAATTGCATCCTCATGCAATTCTTGTATGGTTGGTGAATAACTCCTTACTCGCATCCATCATATGGTGCATGCCAACCCTATGCCTCTAGGCACTCAACCTTTGAGGTCACCTTGTTGAGCTGGACCCGATGTCGACAGTGGGATATCACAATTATCCGCTCGCACCCTTACTAAGATAGATTAATGCACCTTGCTTTGGCAAGCCCACACTTCATCGATCGAGGCAGGAAGAGTGTCATCCGTCGGAAGGCATCCGAACACTTAATATTTGATGAAGGGATTTTGATTATAGGTTAACAGTTAACCATGATCAACATTTGATCAATGTGCACATCCAAAGAAAAACAATTTTTCTAAAACCACATGCATCTCTTATGTGCACAACCTGACACCATCAACATTTGATAGAAGGAAGGGCTAAATCTGAACATCCGAAAACTTCCAAACCCTCAGATTTGCATGCATTGGACAAAAGCAAAGACAACTCAACTTAAAGGTGTAGACAAGCTCATCTCTCTATGTTGGATTCAAAATCCAAAACAATCTCGAGGGATGGTTACTGCTAAGGAGACTACAATTTCTAACAATTCCGTAGGTTTACACGCACTGGAATAACAAAACTTCCAATACAACAATCATGGCCGAAACCTCCCTCTGATACCACTGTTGGGATTTCTCTATGAGGATGGCACAACACTTGTGCACACAGCAGAAGAATAAAAACATCAAGAAAATCCAAAAGAGATGGGATCGGGCCATGGTAGTTGAATCAAGAAGTTAACATACAACTAGGCAAAAATTACCTCGGTGGCGTTGAGTCACAACTCAACGGAGATGCTCCAAGCTTCGTATTCTTACTGGTGGCGAGTTCTACGTGGAATGATATCCACGTCTCTGTAGAAATCCACACGAGCGGGAGAACACCGACTTTTCCGTCGCACGGATAATCGGGAAGGAGAATGACCACACCTTGCTTTTCCACGGACTGCTAGGTCCGCGCCAGGAATAGCAATACCAGCGACAATCGCCGGAGAGGAGGAGGTCGACGGAGCGAGCACGGCGGTGGAACACTTTCGTCGGCGGGATTCGGGATCGGGGGAACGAACGAAGAACTTCCGTCGGCTGGATTCGATTCGATCAGCGGAACGAACAAAGAACGGCGGAACACTTCCGTCGATTCGATCAGAGATATTTCCCGGAAACCCTAAGTATCTATTTATACTAAAGGCATAAATAGACTTAGGAATATCGCTATCCGCAGACCACCCAAAAAATTAGGGTTCCAGAATCGGCGAGAATCACCTAGCAGATTCGGTGAGAATCAATCGGCGAGAATCACCTAGCAGATTCGGTGAGAATCAATCGGCGAGAATCACCTAGCAGATTCGGTGAGAATCAATCGGCGAGAATCACCTAGCAGATTCGGTGAGAATCAATCGGCGAGAATCACCTAGGATCGGCGAGAATCAGTCGGCGAGTATCAGTCGGCGAGAATCAGAGTACAATACTCGACGATTCACGTCGAATGCGGTCGACTATCGTCGACCCTCGGTCGACTATTCTTACCAATCCTTCAAGGCAACATTTTCCCAACCCGACGATCCTTTAAGGCAACACTTTGCCCATAACCCCATTCAGGTCGGTGATTGGTAACCTTTACCAACACAGTTAATCATCCAACTTCTCCACATCTCTTATGTGCGACCCTGCAGGCTCATATCGCGTTGGCAGTGAGATTATATGTTTGACCACTTCTAGATCACCATGGTAACTCCAACAGAATCATGAACATATACGTGATATGTTATGTTGAACACTGAAATGTTGGTGCACACTTGTGATCGTTAAGTGATCGAGCGAGCATAGTGTATATATATGATGTGGTTGGTTATAGTTCACTCGATGAATTTTGTGGATGAATGTGCACATGGGTATGTTATGTCTATGTGTATGTGTTTCATGTGTTGTTTGGTTTGTGTGACACCTTGGGGTGAGACAAGCCGCGGCCTCTGAGCTCTAATCCGGCTCGCTTTATTTGAGTGTGCGGTTGTGTATGGTGCAACGTGAGTGGTTATATTGCCGGTGGTAGTTGAGCCAAATTTTAGGACGAAAATTTTTGAAGGAGGGGAGGATTGTAACACCCAAAGCCCACTTTGGGTTTCTGGTTAAGTGACACGGCCTGGGACACGGGCGTGTCATAGAGCGTGTAGTGCTCGGGCATAGTGGTTGAGTGCGTGGTCGACAAAATTAGGTCGACGGAGGGAACATGTTGTGTGACACGGTCGTGTACCGTGTGACACAGCGTGTACCGTGTGACACGGGCGTATTAGAGGGCGTCCCCCTCTGGTCGATGAACTACGCTCGACGATCGTCGAGTGGCAAGCAAAGGGAGTACACGGCCTGTGACACATGCATGTCCTTTGCAGGTTTCATTCAAGGATGCGTGTGTCTGAGGATACGGGTGTGTCCTGGCGGACACGTCCTGGGACACGGGCATGTATCATGGTCGTGTCTCACTCGGGTAAGGAGATGTTGTGCTGTGTGAAGTACACGACTACTGGACACGGGCGTGTCGGGCATGACACGGGCATGTAGGGTGTGACACAGATATGTCACATGGCCGTATACTGGTTGGATTTGAGTCAGTTGCCTGCCGCTTAAGTGACACGGCCTGTGACACGGGCGTGTCACAGGGCGTGTCAGGCCGTGTTCAGCCTATTTTTAGGCAAATCTGAGCCATTCGTGTCCTTATCCTGGATCCAGTGGTCTAGGCTTCTTCCCTGTGGATAAAGGCCGAGAAATGAGGGGTAAAATCCCTTCATTTCACTTCTCCTTCTTCTCATTCTCAAAGAAAGAGAGAAAGAGAAAGAGAGGGCAAGGGAAGGAAAGGAGGAAGGAGAAACCAGCTGTTGGAAGAGCTGTGGAGTGCGGAGCCAAGATCCGAGATCGTATTCATGAAGGCAAAGCCGAGGAGGTGATTTCCATCCGGCAATTTCATGGCTCCGAAGCAATCTTCAAGGGTAACGATCTCCTTCTTGGACATCGAAGTCTTTTCTCTATGCATATGCATGGAATCCTCCACCAAGAGGTGGATGTCGTAAGCGATTCCTTGGTTGAGTCTGTAGCTAGAGCCGGAAGTATAGAGTACGACATAGACATGCTGTGTGAAGCCCATCTGGATGGGTAGTCTGGATTGGTGATGATTATGGGTAAGCCGGAGAAGACTCTGTGGGTTTGATGATATGTAAGGTTTATACTTTGTTGGATGGATGTATGGATGTTGCTTATGGATGTATGGATGTTTTGTGTAAGCTCCTGGTTGTGATGAGAGGTCAATTGGTAGCACGCTTGGGGAGCGCGGGATAAACCCGGCCTGCTACACCACTAGGGTGGGTTGATCTAGATAGATGAGGGGTTGATTGGTGGCAACACCTGGGGATCTGAGTTAAACCCGGCTTGCTACACCACAAGGGTGGGTCGATCGGGAATATGTGAGGGGTTGATTGGTGGTAATGCCTGGGGAGCATCAATAAACCCGGCTTGCTACACCACTAGGGTGGGTCGATCTGCTCTGGTTATGTTTGTGGATACTGTGAGGTTAGTACCTCTGAGTGGTATGGACGGAATGTCGCCAGCCTGTGGGATTTGTGGACTAGGATTGAACCGACCAACCAACAAGTTAAAAACCTCTGATCGACAGTGTACGACTGGAATGTCCGGTACACCAATAAGGTGCCCTGAGTGCACGAAGCGTCTCGTGGATACCGACATTTATGATATGATTGTGATTGGTAGATAGATATTATGATGGCAATGCATACATGGAAGGAACCACTACCCCGGGTAAGGGGTAGGGTCGTTATAATTGGTCAGCTAAAGCTGACCGTTACTTTGTTTGCCGCTCTTGGGTGGATGGCTAATTGCAGGTGCTGATGATTGACTTGGCTTGAGCGGAATGGAGGATTGCTCCGAAAGGCTCTTGAAGGCCGTGCGAGGCATGTTTGGATTTCATGTGTGGCCGGCCTGCGTGCCAATGTATGAAACTGTACATTTGTAAAGAGAAACTTGTAAGGCCTTAAGGCCATGTGTGTGTGTATTTTATACATTCCTGATTTCATATATAAATGTGGAGTTTGTATATTAGTGGACATTCATTAAGCTGAGTTCATTGAACTTAAAAAGCTGCGCTAGAATGTTTTGTGTTAGGATACGTGTATATTTTGATTTCCACACGTAATTCTGCCGCTTGTCTGTGAAATATAGCATGGAGCCCCGGCCGGACCCACCGTTATATTCCATGTGACGAGTGGAGGCATTACATGTCGTCTCCATCTGGAACAACATGATCAGATATAGTTCTGAAGAAAGAAGAACCTTCAGCCTGAGGCAGGTTCAGTTAGCTGCTTGAAGACTCAAGATCAACAGATCTTTTGTCTTCTTCAGTAAGTTCAGGAGTAAGCTTCTGAGTTCATCCAACAAAGTTTTCTCTGCTGTGGGGAGAGATATAGCAGAAATTCTCATCTCTAGTTATTAACATAGAGAAATTTCTATGTGCTAAAGTTAATTAAATTATTTCTTATTGTAGGATCCTTCTGGATCTGAGCTGTAGGGACTAGGGCCTAAGGTATGGCAAATTTGCCTGCGCTGTGGGAGAGGGATCCTCTCTGAGTGTAGGTTCCTGCTGAGATCTGAGGCAAGTGAGTTTTACTCACTGATAAGTAGGGCTTAATTGCCTGAGATAGGTGATACTTGTATCACTGAGTGTAGGACGTCGTGGATGAGGTGTTAGTCTTGGAGAAGACTAGGAGATCCTGAGGGATCTGAGGTGTAAGCTCCTTGGAGCATTGATTTAGAGAAGTGCCTTGACTAACAAGAAGTTAGCAAGGTGGGAGGAGAGTGGATGTACCCATAATTTTGGGGAACCAATATAAAATACTTGTGTGCTTTTCTGTGTTTGTTTTTTGTTTGCAGGATCATAAAAAGCTCTCAATCACATAGTAACTAAAGAAGAAACAAAAAGAAATCAAAAGACCTAGATAAACCTATTCACCCCCCTCTAGGTTGCTACCTACCTTGAAAACAAGAAATTTCACATACTTATGTGTACGCTTTTACTAATCACCCACCACATTTCAATTTGTTGAGTCGTTACATTTTCAATGTCATGCCTTGAAAAATTAATCCTTTATTTGCTCGAAATTCAACTTAGGTATGCTCGTAGTAACCTTCCTATAGATGTTCATATAGTTATCTTTAATAGGCAAGCATGGGTGAATACTCGTCTAAAGCCATTATACTCGCGAGATTAGCTCAACTATGTGTGGAATAAGTACAAGTAATCTTGAATCTAACCTCCACAAATTATGATATGGTAGATACTATCAATTCTCTAAGTTCATGAATTATCACCACTTATAAATACCAAAAATATATAATTCACACTATCTATATATGCATGGTTGAATTTATTCGTACCTTTGTGCATAGGATAGCCTTGCATTATCTACTCATGATCAAATTTACTATGTTCACTAAGCCTGATAGTGTGTTTGTAACCCGCAAAGTGGGCATTTCAAATCCTCTGAATTATTATAATACTTGATTCTAAGGATAACAACATATTCATAATCATGAGTTTGTTCTCAAAATCCAGAATCTTTCTGAAGGCAATTATTATGTCATCGGACCCTTTTGTTTTGATTCTTATGCTCATCAGAGTCACATCCAAAGGATCATACCTCTAATATAAATCTTCCAATTTAGTATGATTTTTATCTTGACTTTAATTTTTCTGGGATCATTATACCTCCAGTATTATAGACGTAATTACTCAAATATTTGAATCCTTACTTGATGGGCTCCAATCACGTCATAGTTAAGACCTGTAATCACCCCTTCACATTACCATGATGTTACTCTTTCCTGATTTATATGTTTCTAACATAATGAGCTGAGTATGTAAGGTAAGCGCAGATATCAGTGATCAATCATCATTTTCACTTTTCCCAATTCTACCCATTTAATATGTGACAGTCATAGTCACTCTCCTAAGAGCCATAGCTATGCAAAATTTCCAACTATCCTTCCGACCTATACTGAATTCTCAATTCACATTGGCTCTCTCTTGCGATATATCTCAGTTCCTTAATCAAATCCTTAACCGACGATATATTCATTAATCGTGTGTTACATCGATTAGGTTAAAGTGTTAGAGCATCTAGGAACGTGCTTTGTTGAGATAACACACTCCTTTAATTATACATAGAACCTTTGTGTCGTTGAAACTGCTTTGATTTTAGTTTTTTTGGAAAGCCATATGTCGAATTCTTGTGGATTGTACACAACTTGTTTTGTTCTTTGTATATAACATGTCATTATGCATCAATATCTTTAAGTTGTGTCAAGTAATTATCTAATTTGCAAGCCTAAGGAAGTTTCTAATGTCTCATGATGACTTTCCTTGTTCTAGGGTTGTGATATATCCAAGCGGGCAACCATCTACGAATATCCCAACTTCGAGGGAGGGTTGACCATCCTACAAATTATCCGTACATAAGTCTCGATTTTCATACGGGTAATGTTCAAATACCAGTTCTCCAAGATCACTATGTTTGCGACACAATGCTTTATAAAAAGGGTCTGGATATATCAAGTCATTATCAATTTAGCCCAAAAACAAACGGATAAGCCCCCACACCTTTTGGTGATGGCAACGTTGTCCCACCATTTGCTCGTGATGATCGTGACCGTTTGATTTGTGGCAATGATGTACTGCCATTTGTTCATGATGTCGTTGCAGATGGTGCTGATGAGTTCTCTGGCGAGCTCCATGGCAACGCCAGGTCCATGCATTATGTTGATCGTCGCCGCAACCGTACGTTTGAAGACTCGGATGGACGATGGCGCAACAATAATTTTGAAGCACATCATCGCCGCTACAACGCCATCACCGTGACAATTATTTTGCTGCAACACCATCACCGCTACAACGCCATCGTCGCGACAATAATTTCGCTACAACGCCATCGCCGCTACAACGCCATCGTCGCGACAATAATCTAATAATTATAGTATTATATTATATTTATTAATTTTCTTGTTGCATTGTTTTAATTTAAGAGTTTTTATTTCATGTGTTTAGTTATTGTATTTGTTATATCATGTTTATGATGAGTGCATATAACCATCATATGTTTATTTTATTTGAATGGATGAGATTGAGTGGTGTAGGCTATAAAAGGCCATGTTTATGAATGATTTAAGGGAGGAATGAAAAGAAAAATCTAGAATTCAAGTTTTGAATTTTCCCCCTCTTTCCTCTTTCCCTCTAAGGCAAATTTCGGCCCCTCCTTGTTTCTCCTCCTCTCTTGGCCGCCGGCCTCATCTTCTTCCCCTCTCCTCCCTCCTCTCTTCTTCTCCACAAAATCCTTTCTCCTCTCCACTACGAGTAACAAATCAAAGAACTCCTCCCCTTGAAGAATTCGGCCAACATCCTTTCCCCCTCCTTGGGTGATTTAGTTCAAGGACAACAACTCCGGCGACGACGAACCTTCTCCGACGTGAAGCAAGTAAGGTGGACGAGTTTCTCTCCGTTCGGCGTGACTCCGGTGGAGCCGTGGAAGAGCGAACCATTTTTCATCGGAATCATCTATTCCGATTGGGGTAACGAAAATTACTACTCTTGTGTGACTCCCTCTTAGATAGATCTTGTGGTGATTTTCTTTGGCGTTGCTTCCGAACTTTTGAATTCATCGTGGTTTTGATCCGAACGATATTGTTATCTTCTTTTGATCTATTTTAAGTTAGTGAGGATTGACGGAGCTCGTTTTCTTTTTGTTGGGAAAGATCTACCATTTCCGAATCGTTTACTTTTGGGGGATCTCTTTTGGTACAACACACGCTCGAACGGATCGGGTCGATCCATTTTGCTTGAGAGAATATTGGTTTATCGCCTCTATTTGATGTATAAGGGTGTAGCGAACCCGTGCGTTAGCATTAGATTGATATTATTGTGAATCGGGTGCGCTGCGTTTAAATTGTGCGAGCGTAGAATTGGAACGAGTGAGAACAATTCGGTGTCTTTGTCCGTTGCGGCTCGTTAGGAGACGTAGCCTGCATCAATTTGGTATCAGAGGGAGGTTCACGTCAATTTCTTAATTGACACCCTCCCCCTTTTATTTGCACGTCGGCACGTATGTTTCTAGTTCGTTTATTTGAAAATTTAACAAAAAAAAATATATTTGTGGTCTGTCAATATCGGTGTAAATTTCTTATTTTTCAGTCAAATTTTTTTTAAAAAATTTTAATCAACCTCATATTTTTTTGAGCAAGAAAATACAAAAAAATTATTCATTGCCTTAGTGGTTTAGCGGGAACAATTCCATCTATTATAATTATATAGGATCAGAGTCATTATTCCATTGCGCATGTGCATCAGATTCGAGTAGAAAATTTTCTGTCCCGTCACCACTAAAATGGCCCATGATGTTAACGTTTCCCGATTCAAATCTTCTGGATCCATGTCGAATGTTAGGAAACATGTTCATTCACCTATAATGGATGAGAGTAAGGACTTGTTTAGGCAACTAAAGGCTAACCAAGCGGCACCACCCCCCTAGTCAACCCCACTATCATCTGAATTGTCGCTCTGAGCGAGAAGTTAATGTTTTTAGGTCATCTAGGAATGTTGCACCCACCTACGATGGATTGGGAGGTCCTCAGATCTTCCTTAATTGGGTTGTTGGGATGGAATGTTATTTCGAGTGTCTTTGTCTATGGGACCTCCACAAGGTCCCAGTGGCGAGCAAGCAGTTAGTGGGTCGAGCCCAGACTTTTTGGTTCAACGAGGAAAGACGTATTGGGTCTTCTATAGGTTGGCCGATCATGAAGAGCCTCCTCACCGATCAGTATGCTCCTGCATGGATGTTTGATGAAGTGGCTACGTTACGCCAGGGCACTAGACCCATATCTGATGATAGGAGTGACATAGTCCCTCAGTATAGACCCTTTCCCCAGGTTGGTAGAGCTACCCATAACATACATGCACCCACCTATGAAGGAAAGGAAAAGGTGAGGTCCCCTATCCCCAGTTCTGTATAAGTAACTGCTAGGACTTCCATGAGCCCGCATGGTGAGAGTAGTCCTATCTATAGGAGCAGACAAATGATTACGACATGTGAGTTTAGTGGCGTATCTGATCTTGGCTCCATTGTGCGTCCTATTCCGAATACGCCAGTAGTTCTTTTTGAGTCTCCTCCTGAGCTGCCTGATCTAGTCGTTGACTCTCCTGATGAGTCTGTGGTAGTGTCTAAGACTGAGCCTGCCACTGTGGGTGAGACCGACTTAATTGATGAGCTTAGTGATGATGAGGAGTTTGGTTACCCCAGTGACATGGAAGAGGAACTCCCCTCTGAAGTGTCACCCCATGGGATTACTCAGTCTACCCTCGACGTTATTCATAATCCGTCACCTATGGTAGTTGAGGAATATTCTGATGATTCTAAGTTAGTAGATGTACCTACGGTGTTGGAAGATTTACCTTATGAGGGAATGTTATTTTTGAATGACTTTAGCGCTGAGAACCCGAAAGATATTTCTTTGATGTTATCATCATTGCCTGAAACTCAATATGAATTAGAAATTTTGCCGGGTTCGATTTTGCCTATTTCTGAGACCTTTACTGATTCTGATTTGGATGACGTATCTAGTGTGTTGGAAGAATTTCCTAGCGAGGGAGTTGTCCTTTTGGATGACGTTATTGATGTAGACCCGGATGAACATCCTTTGATGTTGTCTCCATTGCATGAAGTTCATGATGATTTTGATTCTCTCCCGGGTGTGATTTTACCGACCCGTCCTCCCGCTCCATTGACCCAACTAGCACATATTTTAGGACTTGAATTTATTATATCTAGTCCAAGACATTTAGTATTGTCTACGTTAGTAACCCCTCCGTTTGGCAGGTCTCGTAAGATAGGTATTAGTGAGTTGATAGAATTCGTGTTCAGTCTTGTCACAAATTTTTGTAGTTTTGTATCCTTCAGACTTCCTATGAATAATCAATTCTTTGATTTTATGCTTACGATGAGGTCGTCTATTGTGCCCATTTCAGATTTCGTGATGGGTGTGCCCATTGGTTTGTGTCCGCTAAACTTTCAATATAAATTAAATCAATTAAACTATTTAGCACCGATGCCACCTGATTTAGTTTCGTTACGTCCAACGTATAAATCAAGTGATTTTGCACAAGAATTCGGTCTCCAAATTCACAATTTACATAAGCACATTCATGAAACATTAGCCGCCCAACATGCATTTTATAAATCTAATGCTAATGTACATAGAAGAGTATCTCATTTTAATGTTGATGATTTGGTCTTGGCGCGTCTCATTCCTGAACGGTTGCCTTCGGGCTCCCTAAAAACGTTAGCGAATCGGCGAGCTAGTCCTTTCCGAATTTTAAAGAGGTTAGGAGAAAATGCTTATCTTTTGGTGATACCCACCGATTGGGGTATATACCCCATTTTCAATGTTTTAGATTTAACGTCTTATGTTTCTCCACCACTTGAATTATCTGCCTCTCCATTTATTTCGTCCACTATGTTTTTTAATGGGTTGGGGGGTGAGCTGGGTCCTGGATTGCGCTCTCTTACAGTTTCCACTGGAGGTATGTTGAATGTTGATGTCGAAACTTTTCCACCTTCTTTGACTAATGCTTTTCCAAGGTTCCCGAAGACCTTCTTTTTGCCTGACAGGTGTTATTTGATGTGGCATGACCACGCTATTACAACTTGGATTATGGGGCCAGATTTGCCCCATGTTGCTGCTGCTTTCGACTGTTCTCACCTCACGGGCCACTCATCGGTGATGAGTAATTTTGAGTGGGGGAGGATTGATGGCGACGTTGTCCCACCATTTGCTCGTGATGATCGTGACCGTTTGATTTGTGGCGATGATGTACTGCCATTTGTTCATGATGTCGTTGCAGATGGTGCTGACGAGTTCTCTGGCGAGCTCCATGGCAACGCCGGGTCCATGCATTATGTTGATCGTCGCCGCAACCGTACGTTTGAAGACTCGGATGGACGATGCCGCAACAATAATTTTGATGCACGTCATCGCCGCTACAATGCCATCACCGTGACAATTATTTTGTTGCAACACCATCACCGCTACAACGCCATCGTCGCGACAATAATTTCGCTACAACGTCATCGCCGCTACAACGCCATCGTCGCGACAATAATCTAATAATTATAGTATTATATTATATTTATTAATTTTCTTATTGCATTGTTTTAATTTGAGAGTTTTTATTTCATGCATTTAGTTATTGTATTTGTTATATCATGTTTATGATGGGTGCATATAACCATCATGTGTTTATTTTATTTGAATGGAGGAGATTGAGTGGTGTAGGCTATAAAAGGCCATGTTTATGAAGGATTTAAGGGAGGAATGAAAAGAAAAATCTAGAATTCAAGTTTTGAATTTTCCCCCTCTTTCCTCTCTTTCCCTCTAAGGCAAATTTCGGCCCCTCCTTGTTTCTCCTCCTCTCTTGGCCGCCGGCCTCATCTTCTTCCCCTCTCCTCCCTCCTCTCTTCTTCTCCACAAAATCCTTTCTCCTCTCCACTACGAGTAACAAATCAAAGAATTCCTCCCCTTGAAGAATTCGGCCAACATCCTTTCCCCCTCCTTGGGTGATTTAGGTCAAGGACAACAACTCCGGCGACGACGAACCTTCTCCGACGTGAAGCAAGTAAGGTGGACGAGTTTCTCTCCATTCGGTGTGACTCCGGCGGAGCCGTGGAAGAGCGAACCATTTTTCATCGGAATCATCTATTCCGATTGGGGTAACGAAAATTACTACTCTTGTGTGACTCCCTCTTAGATAGATCTTGTGGTGGTTTTCTTTGGCGTTGCTTCCGAACTTTTGAATTCATCGTGGTTTTGATCCGAACGATATTGTTATCTTCTTTTGATCTATTTTAAGTTCGTGAGGATTGACGGACCTCATTTTCTTTTTGTTGGGAGAGATCTACCATTTCCGAATCGTTTACTTTTGGTGGATCTCTTTTGGTACAACACACGCTCGAACGGATCGGGTCGATCCATTTCGCTTGAGAGAATATTGGTTTATCGCCTCTATTTGATCTATAAGGGTGTAGCGAACCCGTGTGTTAGCATTAGATTGATATTATTGTGAATCGGGTGCGCTGCGTTTAAATTGTGCGAGCATAGAATTGGAACGTGTAACACCTCCCCTGTAATAGACGTATAATATGGGTCCGGCCGGGGCCCCACAACATACGAACACCACAGCTTTAGTATTAAAAGTTGATATAGCTACCCAAACTCAAAACACTTGCACAACACAGCGGAAAACCAAGCACAACTAGAAGTTATCCACTAATACAAAAGAGTACACAAATGGCCTTACGGCCTTACATCAAAAGTCCAAAAGGGTAAACAGTACAACCAAACATGAATGTGCTCAGCACTCCTAGTCTACCTCGGCATGCAAGCCGGACAAAATAGTCTCAAACATACATCATCAAAAGTAGTGCTACAAAAGAGAAAACACTTCATGGGCTTAGGCCTTTTTGGCCGGCGTGCTAGCTCCTGCGTGCGATCCTTGCCCTGTAAAAATTATTAGTAACGTGGGTCAGCAAAGGCTGACCTCAAACTGTGTAACAACACATCTCCTCCCGGCCGCCCCTAACGGACCCCGGGGAACCCTCCAACCTGCAAGTCAGCACTTCATATGCAATATAAATTTCTATAAATAGAAAACATTAAAACAGGCTTGGATGTCTCAATCAACAAACATGTTCTCTACTGGTTGAGCATATAAAGAAAGGGCCTATTATGCAACATGAATGCAACACCGGGCTTCACCCAAGGTACCCTAAACCGTATGCATCTAGCACAACATCACAACATTTGGGTACTCACATTTCCCCAATTGGCATAAAGCCGCAAACATTGAGGGAGACACAACTCCCTCACACGGCGCACAGGCCGCCACATGGAAATCTTGCCAAGGCCCCACCCGCTCGTGGGCTTAGCCCCGGGCTTGCCTGCAAGCTCTGACGTCTCATGTCAGGATTCCAACAACCATAGACTGACCGATTCTAAGAAGCCTTGCTGGACCCCACCCGCTCATGGCCTCTTTTCCCGGGCTTGCCCCAAGCTTGGCATTCTCGTCAGTCTCACATAAGGGGACTAGTCTCGCCGGGACACTCTCCACACATGACGCACGTGTCACGGGATAGCCAGCCGACCACGGAGACATAGCCACGCCTTGGCACAACACAACCAAGACTAAACACATCGCAATCCCTCTTTGTACCGCAGCGTTCCCGCGCACCAAGGAAAACATCTCCAACTCGTGCGGAGCTAACCTTGTCCACCAAGGAAACCATCTCCATTCTCATTTGGAGCTAACCTTGTCAAGGAAACCATCTACCACCACGAGGAGCTAACCTTGTCCGGGTCCGACTACATGTACTCTTTTCAAGCAAACGGTACAATCACCACCACAACACAAACGGCATCTTGCCGCATCGGAAACCTCTACGAATCCCTAAGTTCGTATGCAACATCACCGTGTCGGACTAACGGTCGCGACTACGGCTTCACCCACCATGCCTAATCCACTAGCGAAGCGGATCTCTAATGCAAAATATGCCGGGGACGGACTCAATCGACCCGGAAGTTCCTCTTGAAACTTGGCAAGCCAAAACCCCTCTCATTTGAGAGTTTGGTGCCCAAAAATTAGAGAAAAGAAAACTAGATGATGCTAAAACGTGTATCCTAAAGACCGAGAGGAGAGATGTCGTTACCTTCCGACTCCTCTTCCTTGCCATGGCAAAGATAGCCGGATGGAACACTTCGCAATGCTCCAAGCTTCACGGATCCGGACTCGGCTCGCGATTCGGAGCTCCGACACCCTTCCTACAGCCCAAGACTTCTTCTTCTTCCTCCTTGCTCTAGGTTTTCTCAAGATCTTAGAAAGAGAGAACTTGGAAACGAATGAGGGTTTCCAACCCTGAATTCGGTCTTAACTCCCCAGGAGATGGCCTGAACCGTTAGATCCCAAAACCAGAAAAAGACTGGCTGCGATTCGCCTGGAAAATAAAAGACCTGGGCCGAACACGGCCTGGCACACGCCCGTGTCCAGGGCCGTGTGCCTCATTCGCCGTCTCGAATCGACGCGCCTGGAATCAGACACGGGCATTCGACACGCCCGTGTTCAATCCGACACGCCCGTGTCCCAAGTGACACGGCCGTGTGGCCTGCCGTGTAGCTCCAACGACACGGCCCCAACACCAACCCGAGAGGTGACACGGCCTGGGACACGCCCGTGTCCCAAGCCGTGTGCCCCAGTCTCGACACACTGTCGAGCAAAAGTGTCGACACTTGGGCCGAGTGTCGACACGGCCTCGACACGCCCTGCGACACGCCCGTGTCGCAGGCCGTGTGCCCCACTCTCGACACTCTGTCGAGCACAAAGTGTCGACACTTGGGTCGAGTGTCGACACGGCCTCGACACGCCCTGCGACACGCCCGTGTCGCAGGCCGTGTGCCTCACTCTCGACACTTTGTCGAGCACAAAGTGTCGACACTTGGGCCGAGTGTCGACACGGCCTCGACACGCCCTGCGACACGCCCGTGTCGCAGGCCGTGTGCCTCACTCTCGACACTTTGTCGAGCACAAAGTGTCGACACTTGGGCCGAGTGTCGACACGGCCTCGACACGCCCTGCGACACGCCCGTGTCGCAGGCCGTGTGCCTCCTGCCAGAACCCAAAAAATTTTCCAGAACAGCAGACTGAACCTCTTGCAAAAACTGGGGTGTTACAACTCTCCCCCACTTAACTGAATTTCGTCCCGAAATTACAAAACAAAAGGGTACACAACTTAAATTGTACCTGACAAAAATAGTTCTGGATAGTCTTCTAGCATGGCCTGTTCTCGCTCCCACGAGAACTCCTCACGACCGCAGTTGTCCCAACGAACTTTCACAAGTTTAACTTCTTTATTCCGCAACTGCCGAATCTCTGAATCTTCTATAGCGATTGGAAGGACTCGCGTCCTCAAGTCTTCCTCAATCGGCACCGATGCCGGCTCAATCACCACGCTAGCCTCCACCAAGGCTTCCCTCAACACGGAGACATGGAAGACGTCATGTAATCCACTCAAATCTGCGGACAATGCCAACCGATAGGCTGCTTCTCCTATCCGCTCAACAATTTCAAAAGGCCCCAAAAACCTTGGACTCAGCTTCTTGAGTCGGCGAATCTGCGAGACGCCTTTGAACGGCTTGACCTTCAGATAAACCCAATCACCAACTGCAAATTCTAACTTCCGGTGACGAGCATTAAAATATTTCGCTTGCCTGTCTTGTGCCACCTTCATACGCTCTTGGATGGTCCGTACCATCTCACAAGCGTCAACTACCGCATCCTTTCCCAGAAGTTTGGTGTCTCCCGCCTCTGCCCAAGACATTGGCGTTCGACACCGCCTCCCATACAAAGCTTCGTATGGCGCCATCTTTATACTAGCTTGAAAACTGTTGTTGTACGCAAATTCTACCATTAAGAGGTGATCCTCCCACCTCTTGCCAAAATCAAGAACGCACATCCTCAACATATCCTCCATAGTACGGTTCGTTCTCTCCGTTTGCCCATCAGTTTGAGGATGGAACGCCGTACTAAACTTTAGCTTCGTGCCCAAGTTCTTCTGAACCAGTCTCTAGTCCTTGGACGTAAACCGTCCATCGCGATCACTGACTATGCTCTTAGGAATTCCGTGCAGTCGCACAATGTTGCGAACATACAACTCCACCAGCTTCTCCACGCTGTCCTCTTTCCGGTTCGGGATGAAGTGAGCCACCTTGGTTAGGCGATCCATGATCACCCAAATAGCATCATTCCCATGCTGCGATCTAGGCAAACCATGCACAAAGTCCATGGAGATGTCCTCAAATTTCCATTCAGGAATTGGAAGGGGCTTCAGGAACCCACCCGGTTTCTGACATTCGGCCTTCACCAAGGCACATGTTTGGCAACGACTCACATACAAAGCCACATCTCGCTTCAACCCCGGCCACCAAAAGGATTTCTTCATATCCAAGTACATCTTTGTACTGCCTGGGTGAATGGAGTACTTTGAGAAGTGAGCCTCGAACATCAACTCCTCACGGAGATTGCCAAACTGCGGTACACAAACCCTTCCATCCTTTCTCAAGATTCCCCCGATCATCTCCCATGTGCTGCTCTCGCCCATTTGAGCCTCCAACACAAAAGGTTGAAACTCCACATCTAATCGAGTCGCTTCCCGAATACGGTCGGACAAGTCGTTTTGCACTTCAATCCAGTTCAACCGAGCCACGCTAGACTCGCCTCTCGCAACACATTCCAATCCAAGGGACTCCCATTCCCGTACCAACCGCTCATCATGAGCTTCGATCCAATTTCCTAGCCCCGAGTACTTTCTACTCAACGCATCCGCCACCACATTGGCTTTACCCGGCGTGTACTGAATCGCCACTTCGTAGTCTCCAAGAAACTCAACCCATCTGCGTTGCCGCATATTCAAGTCCTTTTGATCTAAGAGATACTTCAGGCTTTTATGGTCCGTGAAGATCTCCACTCTTGCGCCATAAACATAATGCCGCCAAATTTTCAGCGCGAAGATTACCGCCGCCAACTCCAAGTCATGGACGGGGTAATTCCTCTCATGAGGTTTCAGCTGTCTAGACCCAAAGGCTATCACCTTCCCATGTTGCACCAAAACGCAACCCAAACCGCATCCCGATGCGTCACTGAAAATTTGAAATCCATCTGTCCCTTGCGGTAAACTCAAGATCGGAGCCATCATAAGCCTCTCCTTTAGTGCCTCGAATGCTTGACCGCACTCTTGGGTCCACACAAATTTATGGTCTTTGCGAGTGAGAGAGGTGAGGGGTAGAGCTATCTTCGAGAAATTCTCCACGAATCTCCTATAATACCCGGCTAGTCCAAGAAAACTTCGGACTTCCGCCACGGTCCTCAACACCGGCCAATCTCTGATGGCCTCCACTTTCGCTGGATCCACTGCCACCCCATCACCACTAATCACGTGGCCCAAAAATGCCACCTTCTCTAACCAGAACTCGCATTTGGAGAATTTTGCATACAACTCATTCCCCCTCAACACTTGCAAAACTATTCTCAAGTGGGTCTCATGCTCCACTTCCGATTTGGAATACACCAAAATGTCATCAATGAAAACAACCACAAAAGAATCCAAGTATTCCCGGAATACCCGATTCATCAGATCCATGAACACCGATGGTGCGTTCGTCAGCCCGAACGGCATCACCGTAAACTCAAAGTGTCCATACCTTGTCCCAAAAGCAGTTTTGGGTATGTCCTCATCCCGAATTCGTAGCTGATAGTAGCCTGACTTCAAGTCCAACTTCGAATATACCATCGACCCCACCAATTGGTCAAATAAATCATCTATCCGAGGAATCGGATACTTATTCTTGACGGTCAACTTATTAAGCTCTCGGTAGTCTATGCACAGGCGCATGCTACCGTCTTTCTTCTTCACAAACAACACCGGTGCGCTCCACGGTGAATAACTGGGTCTAATATACCCTTGCTCCAACAGTTCCTGTAACTGAACCTTAAGTTCCGCTAACTCCTTTGGTGCCATCCTAAATGGAGGACGTGACACCGGTCTAGCCTCCGGCACTAACTCGATCGAGAAGTCGATCTCCCGCCGAGGAGGCGCTCCAGGAAGTTCATCCAGAAACACATCCTTGAACTCTGCCACCACAGGCACTTCCTCAATCGACAGTTGGGAGAGACGAACCTCCAATAACGCTACAAGCGCTACACCACCCTGGTTAACCGCCCGCACCAACTGCATGGCCGATATCAGGGAACAGGCCACTCCACCAAGGCCCTCAAACTTGACTTCTGTTTGCCCTTTACTCCTTAAGGTCACCACCTTAGAAAGGCAGTCAATACTGGCGCGCTGCTCTGCAAGCCAGTCCATACCCAAAATGACATCGAACTCTACTAATGGTAACACTGCCGCTTCCAGAGCGAAGACAACTCCGTCTAGCTCCCAACAAATGCGCCCTTTAGCCCGGTGGTCATAGATGACCCATTGGGCATGCGCACTTTCAGCTCTGCACCCGACGAGAAAGACTCAACTCCTATTCTCCGGATGAAGCTCTCCGCAAGAAAGGAGTGCGATGCTCCTGTATCAAACAATACCCTAGCGGGGTATCCGGAAACTAACACGAAGCCTACAACATAGACATTACACAAAAGTCTAAAAGGATGAAGCACAAAATTTAAATTTAAATTCTCTTCATACCTGTCACCACATCCGTCTGGCGGATCGCTTCTTGCTGTCCAAGGTTGTAGGCCCTTGGTTGCACCGGTTGGAACCGAGAAGCGCTCGACTCCGCCATCTTTCCTTTCTCTGCAGCACTGGGGCCCGAGCGCACAGACTGCTCCTGCTTTGACTCTTGCCCCGCTCCCCCTTGCTGACAAGCACGGGCTATGTGCCCAACCTTCCCGCAGTTGTAGCACGTCGGCGGTCCCCTAGAGTGGGAACCCCCAGGCGTCCAGTTGCTCCTCTCACCAGATCTGGAAGTGGAAGGCTTCTTCCTCCACCTACTCCCATCAGACTTTCCATGAGATTGGGAAGGCTTCCCTTCCCCTTGCTTGGGAGTAAAACCCTTACGGCGTTGGGTTCGCTCCAAATCATTCTCCAAACTCCTGGCGGCTTCAACTAACTCATTAAATCCCGCCCTCTTCATGGAGATGAGGGGCTGCCTCAGATTCTCCCTCAAACCTTGGTAGAAGAGGTTATCCCTCTCTACATCATCAGCCATTGTCGTTCCCGCATAACGACCCAATTGGGTGAACTCTTGCACGTACTCATCCACTGTCTTGTGTCGCTGCATTAGATGCAGAAACTGCCTCTGCAGGGCCAACCGAGTTGAAACTGGGATATACCTCTTAAGAAAAGCGTCCCCAAACTCTTCCACTGACGGGGTGCGTCCCGGAAACTGGCGGCCGCTATGGCTCACCCACCACAACTTGGCGTCTCCTTCCAACATGAACGCCGCATACTCAGCTTTCTTTTCCTCTGGCGTCTCTGCCGCCCTTAACAGTTCTTGAATGCGAACCCACCAGTCTTCCGCATCCGTTGGCGTTCCGACACCCTTGAAAGACGGGGGATGGAAACTCAGGAAATACTTCATGTGTCGGTCTCCATGTCCAACAACTACTCTCTCCGCCAAAGGCTCCACTCGCCTGGCTTCTGTTCCTGGCACGGCCGTTGCCGTATCTGGTGTGGCAGGGGCTGCCACCTGAGCCGCTGCTGCAGCCTGAGCTGCCACCATCGCTTCTGCAAGCATGCGGCAGAAGTCGGCCGGGTCTACACCCGTGCCCAAAAGACCTGGAGCAGTAGCACTGCTCGCCGAGAGATCATCCCTTGCTCTTGAAGTGCCCGCCTCGTTGCTTGCACTCTTCAGGAAGACAAGAAATAAGGGATTAGTCTCCAATCTCAAGACTAAAACATAAGGACACTCATGGTCCCGCGTTACTCTTATGTGGATAACTTCTCTACGCACTGACCTTGAATCTAACCTCGCTTTGATACCAAATTGTAACACCTCCCCTGTAATAGACGTATAATATGGGTCCGGCCGGGGCCCCACAACATACGAACACCACAGCTTTAGTATTAAAAGTTGATATAGCTACCCAAACTCAAAACACTTGCACAACACAGCGGAAAACCAAGCACAACTAGAAGTTATCCACTAATCCAAAAGAGTACACAAATGGCCTTACGGCCTTACATCAAAAGTCCAAAAGGGTAAACAGTACAACCAAACATGAATGTGCTCAGCACTCCTAGTCTACCTCGGCATGCAAGCCGGACAAAATAGTCTCAAACATACATCATCAAAAGTAGTGCTACAAAAGAGAAAACACTTCATGGGCTTAGGCCTTTTTGGCCGGCGTGCTAGCTCCTGCGTGCGATCCTTGCCCTGTAAAAATTATTAGTAACGTGGGTCAGCAAAGGCTGACCTCAAACTGTGTAACAACACATCTCCTCCCGGCCGCCCCTAACGGACCCCGGGGAACCCTCCAACCTGCAAGTCAGCACTTCATATGCAATATAAATTTCTATAAATAGAAAACATTAAAACAGGCTTGGATGTCTCAATCAACAAACATGTTCTCTACTGGTTGAGCATATAAAGAAAGGGCCTATTATGCAACATGAATGCAACACCCGGGCTTCACCCAAGGTACCCTAAACCGTATGCATCTAGCACAACATCACAACATTTGGGTACTCACATTTCCCCAATTGGCATAAAGCCGCAAACATTGAGGGAGACACAACTCCCTCACACGGCGCACAGGCCGCCACATGGAAATCTTGCCAAGGCCCCACCCGCTCGTGGGCTTAGCCCCGGGCTTGCCTGCAAGCTCTGACGTCTCATGTCAGGATTCCAACAACCATAGACTGACTGATTCTAAGAAGCCTTGCTGGACCCCACCCGCTCATGGCCTCTTTGCCCGGGCTTGCCCCAAGCTTGGCATTCTCGTCAGTCTCACATAAGGGGACTAGTCTCGCCGGGACACTCTCCACACATGACGCACGTGTCACGGGATAGCCAGCCGACCACGGAGACATAGCCACGCCTTGGCACAACACAACCAAGACTAAACACATCGCAATCCCTCTTTGTACCGCAGCGTTCCCGCGCACCAAGGAAAACATCTCCAACTCGTGCGGAGCTAACCTTGTCCACCAAGGAAACCATCTCCATTCTCATTTGGAGCTAACCTTGTCAAGGAAACCATCTACCACCACGAGGAGCTAACCTTGTCCGGGTTCGACTACATGTACTCTTTTCAAGCAAACGGGACAATCACCACCACAACACAAACGGCATCTTGCCGCATCGGAAACCTCTACGAATCCCTAAGTTCGTATGCAACATCACCGTGTCGGACTAACGGTCGCGACTACGGCTTCACCCACCATGCCTAATCCACTAGCGAAGCGGATCTCTAATGCAAAATATGCCGGGGACGGACTCAATCGACCCGGAAGTTCCTCTTGAAACTTGGCAAGCCAAAACCCCTCTCATTTGAGAGTTTGGTGCCCAAAAATTAGAGAAAAGAAAACTAGATGATGCTAAAACGTGTATCCTAAAGACCGAGAGGAGAGATGTCGTTACCTTCCGACTCCTCTTCCTTGTCATGGCAAAGATAGCCGGATGGAACACTTCGCAATGCTCCAAGCTTCACGGATCCGGACTCGGCTCGCGATTCGGAGCTCCGACACCCTTCCTACAGCCCAAGACTTCTTCTTCTTCCTCCTTGCTCTAGGTTTTCTCAAGATCTTAGAAAGAGAGAACTTGGAAACGAATGAGGGTTTCCAACCCTGAATTCGGTCTTAACTCCCCAGGAGATGGCCTGAACCGTTAGATCCCAAAACCAGAAAAAGACTGGCTGCGATTCGCCTGGAAAATAAAAGACCTGGGCCGAACACGGCCTGGCACATGCCCGTGTCCAGGGCCGTGTGCCTCATTCGCCGTCTCGAATCGACGCGCCTGGAATCAGACACGGGCATTCGACACGCCCGTGTTCAATCCGACACGCCCGTGTCCCAAGTGACACGGCCGTGTGGCCTGCCGTGTAGCTCCAACGACACGGCCCCAACACCAACCCGAGAGGTGACACGGCCTGGGACACGCCCGTGTCCCACGCCGTGTGCCCCAGTCTCGACACACTGTCGAGCAAAAGTGTCGACACTTGGGCCGAGTGTCGACACGGCCTCGACACGCCCTGCGACACGCCCGTGTCGCAGGCCGTGTGCCCCACTCTCGACACTCTGTCGAGCACAAAGTGTCGACACTTGGGCCGAGTGTCGACACGGCCTCGACACGCCCTGCGACACGCCCGTGTCGCAGGCCGTGTGCCTCACTCTCGACACTTTGTCGAGCACAAAGTGTCGACACTTGGGCCGAGTGTCGACACGGCCTCGACACGCCCTGCGACACGCCCGTGTCGCAGGCCGTGTGCCTCACTCTCGACACTTTGTCGAGCACAAAGTGTCGACACTTGGGCCGAGTGTCGACACGGCCTCGACACGCCCTGCGACACGCCCGTGTCGCAGGCCGTGTGCCTCCTGCCAGAACCCAAAAAAATTTCCAGAACAGCAGACTGAACCTCTTGCAAAAACTGGGGTGTTACAGAACGAGTGAGAACAATTCGGTGTCTTTGTCCGTTGCGGCTCGTCAGGAGACGTAGCCTGCATCATTTGGGTTAAATTCTCTTAATATTTATATCGCATTCATCCTATATATGTACCCAATCCTTAGGACTAACAATCTTAAACTTGGAGTTCCACCTTGAGACTAATTGATACGCTATATACCATAGGCCCTTAAGGTTACTTATACGACAATCTTCTCAAGGTCAACATGCGACCCAACCAAAATGGGTATATTTTGAGAATTGAATTATTATTCGACCTTTGGTATTTTCCCCTTTGGTTGTCTCAACGCAATCAAGTCGTTGGTATGAGGGTTAAGTTTATATGTACCATATTATTCCACTAATATACTATAAACACCAATTCTCCTTGAGGCATTCTATTGGCTTGGGTAAGAAGTGATAATATAACTCGATAGGTGGAGTAGGTACATCGAAGTTTAAGCCTTAAGTAGTGACTCTTGCATTAAATTCTTCCCTTAGTCATTTTGGGTATCCTCGTACCTAAACCAATCTATATCCGAGGTCGATTTTAGACTAAGGTTTGACTCAAAATCCTCTTGGAAAGTCTTAATTTGATTGGCCTAACTTATTGTTTAACTGGACTATTTTCTGCGACTTTTACACGTGGGCACTCCATTGCTTTTGCTGTATAGTTTGTCCTCAAACTAATGCTTGAGTGGGGTGTTCCAGTGTTGTGGACTTCTTTCTCATATGATCGTTTGTTAAAGTGATACCAGTTTGTAAGACCCCGCCCCTTACCAAGGAGGTAACCAGGGTCTTATGCCCAGAACCGCCGCCTTACGGTGATATTAACACACAGGTTAGTTGACACCGCAAGATGCCGATTTTGTTGGCTAGTATGATCATTCAACCTGTTCGGCCAATTGAGAGTTGAAGTACAACAAGCAGTATATAACCACTATCGAGTCCACAAGTCACCGTATAACATCATCATCATATATAAATGAATATGAAAAGTACAATAGTCTCAATGAGTATAAGAGAAAGAGAAAAGGGCTTAAGCCCTGTACATGGACATCAAATTTCTCTCTCACACAAAATCAAACTAAGAGGAAGCTAATCTATCGCCGGTACACACATCATCACCTGATGCCGGGGTGCAGTAGTATTAGTAGGTATCAGTTCCTCATGTCCTACCCCTCATCCTATTGGTCGTACTGGTGCTCCAACTCCTCAAGCTCCTAAAATGATACGGTCACAACCGACCGTTAGTCATAAAGACTAAGCCATTATCGTCCTCGTCTCGCCCCCGTGACTCCTAGGTACCGAGCGGGAGGACGAAGTGGAGGAAAATAAGGGGTATAAAAAGGAAGCAGGTGACAGTTGATCTAATCAATCAAGATTATGTAATAGAAAGTATATCTTTACTCTAGTAGTTCTATATAGTACAAGTAAATTAAGTAAAAAAAAGTACTGAAAGGAAGTGTGGTAAGTAAAGTAAAGAGCGGAGCAGAAAGTAAATTATCTACTATAAAACTATCTTCACAGAAGTACCTTAACTTATATGAATGTCCATACAAACTTATAAGTTAAGGTTTCACAAATGTAACTTATCATATAAAAGAGCACATACTAATTTATATGATAGGAATCTATGATGTGTATGACCTAAGCATGTATGTATATTATGTATGCGGCATATGATTCAAATAAGTGCAACTCACACACACGACTCTGTGATCACAGACCTTTATTTCACACTTTTGGAGTTAGCTTAACTCTATAGTACTACCGTTATGGAAACGGCAGTAGTAGAGCAGGCGTCTCCACTCCTAGTCGGGTATGCATACTACCAGGCCTAGACCTCTCATACGCCTCTATACATGTACTAGGTGCACTCTAGAGTCTTTGCGTACAAATTACTGGCTACCTACCAATATTTTTGGTCGAGTGTGCATTTTCGGGGATCGTCCTCCAAACCATAGTGTAAAACAACCCACTGGCCCCTCAAACACTCACACCTCGCCAGAGTCACCGTACTGTCATCGGTGTGACGATTGGCCCAGTACCGCATGACCCGCCACTAGTTTGTTTTTATGCACATGCAAGATATTCCAACCCAATCCTTCAGCTCGCAGGACCAACCTGTCATGAAGTAAAACCTCCCGAGCCTCCAGCTTGTAGGACCAAACCTGTCTTGATATTAAACTCCCGAGCCTGCAACTCACAGGACCAAACTTGTCCTGATATCAAACTTCCGAGCCTCCAGATCACATGACTAATTGTCCTGAATCCCTCCAACCCTTCACGGGTGAGATTGTCACTCATTCTCTTAGTTCTGAATCCCTCCAACCCTTCACGGGTGAGATTGTCACAATGTTCTCTTAGCCTATTAGACTACTCTTGTCTAATGTTTATTACACTTAGCAATTTAGGGTTAATCCTTGGACTGTCCTGGGCATGCCCGAAGAAGGGCTCTCGGGGCACTAGGAACTACGATGGGCTGAAGCTCAAATCTCCCTTTCTCAAGGACACTTACTTTTATTAGTGTTTACCCATTATTATACCCTCACTCGATAATAATCTGGTGTGGACCTAACGACTTTTGATATTATTAGGAGGACAACAGTCTTCTGCCAGCCTTCTTTCTAGTTACTTGCCTTAGGGTTTTGCACTCTAACACTCGTTACTAAGTAGTGACCTACTAGATACCAACAAGGGTTTCAACTTCCAATTTAATTCTCCTTCTAACCACTTTTCATATCCCCATGTGGGTCCTTGTGTTATACCCTACTTTTGTTATACATAGCCCACGACCTAACATTTACCCAGGTGATATGACTCCCAAACCCTTAGGCCAAATGCCCCTAAATATTTATCCAGGGTTTATCTTATGTGTGATGTTGACCCTTTATGATTTCACCATTTTCTAAGTACTTAGGGTCTTAAATTAAATCATGTGATTAAGTGTACTAGGGCACTTGTATGTGAACTACCTTATCCAAAGGTCCAACATACATATGTAATTTTCATGGAGTTCCTCTAGGTTAAATATGACTGTCTACGAAGGATCTGATTTTTTCCATTTGAATTTCTATTTATTCTTTATTTATGATTAAAACCATGATTAATTGATTTTCCAAATGAAGTACTTAAAATATATAACCAAAAAATCCTGGAAAATTGCTGGATGTCAATATTGATATAATAATACAAAATACATAATTTCATGATCCTATCCAGTGATTGGCCTTACAAAATTTCATAAGAATGTTATTACCAAAATGCCACTACTTGAGTTTTTAGCATATATACTTACCCATAAATTCTCAAATAATTATACATGGTTCTAATCACAAAATTAAATGCTATAAATGTTCCCATAATTTTTAAGCAAAAATTTCCTTTTCTTCTAATTAATTTCCTAAAAAGGGAAATATGGTAATTCTTCTAAAAAACAAAGATAAAGTTTCCAACAAGCTTATAAAAATTTCCAGAGGTGTATAATGTCCTACTAGGGCCTCTAACAAAATTTTAGAATTTAATCAAATCAATAGCCCTATATTCCAAATTTATTTCCAAATAAGCCTATTTTCCAATAATTCAAAATAATGGGATCTTTGATTCCACAAATCCCAATCTTTCTATGGGAGGTGTATTTCATCCCTATGAGTCTCTTCCCAAACTTTTATGGACAAACATTGGTCCAAGTGGGCTAATTCCCCATTTTTGCACTTGGCACAATTATTTACAAATCTACCCTTAACATTCATGATTGTTTTCCTTAACATGCAAAAGTATAATTGAACTGAAATTCCTATCATGGACTTATAGTGACCCTAAGACCATAACACCCAAATTTGGGGGCATTTGGATAAGGGAATCTACCTATTTTCATTTTTATTTAATAAATGAATTATCTATAAAACTTTAGCAAAATATTCCCCCAAAATTCTAATTTTTGGACAGGACTTAGGTTTAGCCCAACCACATGCATGCCCAAAATTTCACTGCATGTGTACTTAGGGTTTGGCTTGGGTACTCATTTAAAAATCTACCTTAACCTAGGGCCAGTCGTAGTATAATTGCTCTACAGGGAGCTGTATGGAGCCAAAATACAACTTTAGGGTGTCATTTTAAAAGGTAAGACCTAGATCTACCTTTTTCATGTTGGACACTAGTTCTGAAAATGTATCTAAGAATCCTAAATATTTAACATAATGGACAGAAATAGTGTGATAGAAAATACAGATTTTATGAAATTAATAATATAATTTTAATATGTTTTAAATGAATGGGATCTTGTTCATCGTTCCCGATAGCCAATGACCAAGATTCATTCTTCCTGGGCTGACTTGATCCGCTTATTCCGGCCAACTAAGCCACCACCATCGCCGGCTAATATCTCCACCAGCTCCGTTGAGGTGGCGGCTCGCGTTTCCCGGCGATGAGGCCGCCTAAGGTGGCACCTCCGGCGAACCCGAGCAAGAAGAAATGCTCAAAAAACAGCCCACTGTTCACATGGTATCAGGATCAATTGAGCCCGATATCTCTCCTAATCTAACTAGAATTCTAGCACAAAGGGAGGGGAGGAGAAACGAACCATCAATCGAGCTTGGCGGCGAGGTTGGTGGCGGTGAGCCATGGTCGATGCTTGCTCTAGTGAACTAGCTCGATTGCTTGTTTCTCCAGCATAGTCCTTGCTCCAGCAGTCAAATTCTGCTCCATAGTGCTCACTAAAGGTGATGGAATGGTCGAATGAGGATGAGATGGGTTGGTCTGTTGGTTTTGCCTAAGGAGGTGGCCGGTCTCATCTTTGGATGCTTCACTCTTGCTGCCAAGTGGCCACCAGCCCCTAAATCTTGCTAAAATGATGCCTGGGAACTCAGCCAAAGGCTTGGGCAGAGGGAAGGAGGGCCAATTGGACTCCATTCCCTCTTTCTCTCTCTTCTCTCTCCTCTTTTTCCACAAATTTTCAAAACTACCACTTGCATGCAATCTCTCTTCAATTTCAAGGGATAGGGGTTGTCATTGACCATTTAGGCTGGTCATGGGCCTTGGCTCATGGGCTTTGCCCATTGGGAATGGGTCTGGCCTTCCTTTTTTTTCCTTTAGGCCATTTGTTGACTTATTGACTTCTTAGGTTGACTTGGTCAACATGGTGAGTGGGATGGACCCACTTGATGGTCATGGACCCAATAGCACCACCCAACTTGGGTTGGGACATGGTGGTTCCCCACTTGGGCTAGTTGGGCCCATAGGTGAGGGTTTGACCAATTTTGGGTCAACTTGGGTCAATGGTTGACCCAATGATGTGGCTTTGGTACATTTAGATTGTTTTTAGGGTTAGGGGCATAGTGGTGGAGCCAATGTGTAGCTAAGATTCCAATTTGGGCTAGTTTGACTTGAGTTGACCTGGGCACTATAGTGAGCCCTTTGTGACTACACCCTAACTTCATGGGTCAAACCTAGCCTAAACCCATTCCCCTACTACATGTCCTAAACTAATCTAAGTTAAGGGGGTCTAATAGGAAATGGGATGTTACACCTCAACCCTTCCACATTACCAAACAACATAAGGGTTCGTCATTTACACAGGTGGCAAGCCACCTTATACTGTACACCAACCCCACACTGCTACTCATAGGGAGACACAACTCTAAATTGTGGACTACTAAACACAATCCATTAATCATAATATAACATGGCCATGCATTAACAACCTCCAATTCCTGTCCACATGATCAAGCATTCACAACAAGTGTAACACCATATGAAAACCACAACAACATAATGATACCTCACATACACATCAAGCTTGATAACATAGCTATGGGTTAAGTATTTAGTTGTTGGACCTCACACCTTTCCAAAACCCATTTCATTCTCCTGATTATAATCATGCACATCTCTATCGGATTTCACAAGAATATCATTTGTACAACCAAATGTATCAATTCATTTGTTCACTATCTTACCCAAATCATTTGTTTATCAAACTCCTTCAAACCGTTTGTACAATCATGTTTTACCAAACCATTTATTAATCATGATTATGTATAGACTAAGTTTACCAAAACCTCAACATTATTTTGCTACGATCTCTCTACCAAAACTAAACCCGGTTCTACACAAACCTAGAAACAACATGTACTTCAGTCAAGATTGTACAACAAATTCGACTGGACAATCCTGAGGCTACAAGACTCGTATGAAAAATGTGTAATCATCTGTTGGAAAGGTCTTTCCGAGGGCTACAACTTTCTTGTTTAATCAAAAACTCAGATCTGGCGATATCTTACTCGAAAATGGCCTTGAAGTTCGATGCGCACAAAAACTAGATTTTTTGCACGCATCTTAAAGCAAGATGAATGACATCGGTCCATCTTCTTGCTTTAGTTATTTGTTCAAAACCACTCACAGATTTTCCTCCTCCCTTATTCACCCTCAATAGACCATTCCTCTCCAAGAAAACAAGTCCATCATCTTCACATAAAAGAGAGGAGAGGTTGAAGACATCAAATCCCTAGGACAAGGTCCTAGCATGGTCTCTTCCTAGGAGATCTTCATCTTGCAAGTCAAACTCTTTTTAGCCGACATATCTCCGAGATAATAACTACAGATCTAGCACCAAGGAAGAGGGTAGGAATCTCACCTCGTTTCTAGCCATGGATCTTGTTATCCTTCTCGACAACATCTTCTCCACGCTGGTGTTTTTCTTCCAGGAAAGGTAGAACGGCTCTTCTTCCAGAAAATCAAATCCAACAACATCCTCACTTCTGATGGTTTCGACAAGTAACTGCTCGGCAAGAGGATGAAGTGATGGCTAGGGTTTTCCCGCAAGTCCCCGTTTATAAGAGGAATTAGGGTTAGACCTCCTCCCATGTGTCACCCTACTGTTGGACCGCCTATGATTACTTTAAATAAGTCTTGTCGAAAAGACTGGGTCCAGATAAGTCATTTGGCGCATTTCCCCAAAACCCGATTCAGCACATCTATATGAACCAGCAAACAGTGGCCGAAAAATCTTCTAAGTCAAAAGCGATGTGCATACCATACACACTCGACGAGTCGTCGAGATTCGTCAAGATCACTTGATGCCCGTCGAGTGGCATTGAGACCACTCAATACTCTCGATGCTTTGAGTCTAAAAAATTCTAAGTCAAAAGTGTTGAGTGGCGTTGAGACCACTCAACGCCTCGTTGAGTGTGGGAATTTCCAAGTCAAAAGCGTTGAGTGGTGTTGAGACCACTCAACGCTCTCGACTCTTTGAGTCCATAAATATTCTAAGTCAAAAGCATTGAGTGGCGTTGAGACCACTCAATGCCTCATTGTGTATAGGAATTTCCAAGTCAAAAGAGTTGAGTGGCGTTAAGACCACTCAACGTCTCGTTGAATGACATCGAGTTCACTCAACGCTTCAACATCTAGAATATTTCTAAGTCAGAATTCATCAAGTGGTGTTGAGACCGCTCAACGCACTCGACACTTTGTTAAATCCAGGATTATTCTAAGTTAAATTCGTCGAGTGGTGTTGAGACCACACAATGCCTATAGAATCCAGAATATTTCTAAGTCATATTTGCCCTATTAGTCGAGTATCACTCGATGCCTATTACTGGTGCACCCTGAGCCCGAGTCAGCTTTCTTGACTCAAAACGCACACGAGGGGTCTAGTACGAAATGAGACATTACAGCTAGCACTACCGTTGGGTGGTAGTATTCAGTGAGCTATTTTTAGTAAACTCTGGGGAATTATAGAAGGTCTGTGTGAGGATCTGAGGCTGCTACTCGCAGGTCTGATGATGCAGGGTTTTCTAACGTTGCTCAACACTGCTTGATCTCTAGAGCAAGATATGATATGAGTTCAGAGTAAGAAGGACGTGGTTGTGATGAAGCCCGAGTTCAAAGTATCGAGTTATACAAAGTATAGGTTCTGAAAGTGGAAAAAGAAGTCTATGACTTCTAGACCACCTTCTTCCGTTGTTTCTCAAAACACTACTGGGCAATGCCCCGTTACTTGCTACTCGTGTGGCAAGATGGGACATTATGCACGAGATTGTTGGAGTGATTGTCCAAAGATGGAGTAGAAGCCGGGAGCATCATATGCTGAAAAAGGGGATGCAGTGGAGTCAACTGCGTCCTATTATGCTCCAGCCCAACCTAGAGTTTACAATCTTGGCCAGCAGGAGGCCATTAAGTAGGGAGATGTGGTTACGGGTATGAGTTAGACACTAGATTTATTGCTTTATATACCTTATGCCCTATGCATTGGTCATATAACTGGTTTGTATTAGGCTTTGTCCTAATCTTGGACCATCCAACGAGAGCACTGTTTGATACAAGAGCTTCATAATCCTTTCTGTCTGAGGACTTCTTGTCATGTATTTAACTATCTTCTTTTATATCGAAAGATAGATTGGATGTGTTGCTGCCTAATTGGTGGGTGATGCGCGCAGATAGATTATATTGCGTGACGGTGCGGATATGAAGTCAAGATTTTGACTTGGAAGCGTCACTGTTGCCGATAGTAGAATTTGACGTAATCTTTGGCATGGACTGGTACTCAAAGCAGCGTGTGTGCATTGATAGCAATCTCAAGGAGGTCAAACTAGGGCAGAATACGGATCACGAAACTACCTTCTATGGTATAAAGGGATCAAGCAAGATATTGATGTCTGCTCTCCAAGTATCCAAGGCAGCACACAAAGGTGCGGAGTTATTCTTCAAGCTAGTGGAGGCTTCATAGCCCAAGCCCGATTTTAGTAGCGTTCCTACAGTATTGGAGTTTGCTAATGTATTCCTCAAATATCTCCCTGGAGCTCCACCTCAATGAGAGATCGATTTCACAATTGAGCAAGTGTTAGGTGCCAAGTTTGTGTCACTCTCTCCATACCATTTAGTGCTAAAGGAGATGGCAGAATTGAAAGTATAGTTGCAAGAACTATTAGAGCAAGGCTATGTGCGCCCAAGTTTGTTACATTGGAGTGCACCGGTCCTTTTTATGAAGAAAAAGGATGGAAGCTTGCGATTGTGTATAGATTACCGTGCGTTGAGTAAGCTGACGGAGAAGAATAGGTATCCAATTCTGAGAATCGATCATTTGTTCAATTAGCTAGTTGGGTCGACTGTGTACTCAAAACTAGATCTGAAGTCCGGTTATTATTAGCTGAGAATAAAGGAAAGTGATATTCCCAAGACATCATTTAGTATGTGATATGACCATTATGAATTTACTATCATGTCGTTTAGACTAACAAATGCGCCATCTATATTAATAGACCTCATGAACAAAACTTTCAAAGTGTATTTGGACCAGTTTGTAATAGTCATCATCGATAATATCGTATGTACTCTTAGTCGGAAGAAGAGCATGTGTATCACTTACACACTGTCTTGGAAACTATGAGGAGGAGTAAGTTGAATGCTAAGTTCTCTAAATATGAGTTTTGGCTATCATCGGTAACATTCCTCAGTCATGTGATCAGTGGAGAGAGAGTTGAGGTGGATCCGGGAAAGATAGTTGCAATACGGGAGTGGTCTGTGTTATCTACGATGGCGAAAGTCTGTAGTTTCCTGGGACTTGTCGGCTACTACAGGTGCTTCGTAGAGAACTTCTCGCATATAAATCTACCTCTCACTACGTTGATGAGAAGGATCAGAAGTTTGTTTGGTCACCGACGTGCACACAAGCTTTTGAGGAATTGAAGAATCTTCTAGCCACGACGCCTATTTTGTGCTCGCCATCTGGTACGGAAGGCTACAAAATCTACAGTGACGCCTAAGGAAGTGACTTAGGCTGCGTCTTCTTTAGCACGAAAAGGTTATTGTGTATGGCTCTAGCCAATTGATGGTGTATGAGAGGAACTATCTGGTCCACAATTTTGAGTTAGCGGCCGTGATATTCGTACTCAAGCTTTGGCGGCACAACTTGTATGGCATGAAGATCGATATCTTTACGGATCATAAGATCCTAAAGTATCTGATAGATCATAAAGACTTAAACATGCGACAACGGAGGTGTATGGAGTTCCTAGGGGACTACACCATCAAGATTCACTATATCCCCAATAAGGGAAATGTTATTGTGGATACATTGAGTCGTAGGACTTCTATGTAGGCAAACTAGATTCTGAGGCACGATGAACATCTTATCAGCGACTTTGAAGCCTTGGAAATCCCTTGCGTTGAGAGGAGTACAACGACGAATGCATGCTTGAACTGGATGGAGGTGCAGTGTGATCTTGTGGGCAGGATTCGACGAGCGTTAGAGCTTGACGAAAGCATGAAGCGCTATGTAGCGGAGTCCGTGGATGGGTCCAATGCTGAGTTTTCTTTCGAAGATGGACTTTTGCAAAAAAAGTGACCGTTTGTGTGTTTTATAGTTTGGCACGTTATGGGAGGAGTTTTTGTATGAGGCTCATTTTACCAAGTACACAATCCACCCGAGGAGCACAAAGATATATAAAGGCCCGAAGAAGTTATTCTGGTGGCTGGGTTTGAAAAAAGTCATAGCTCACTACATGGAAAAATGTCACACTTGCGCACTAGTGAAGGCTGAATGTCAGAAGTCTAGTGGATTTCTAAAGTCTTTGCCAATTTTGGAATGGATGTTCGATGACACATCAATGGATTTTGTGCTTGGATTGACAAGATCGCAGCATAGGAATGATGCTGTCTGTATAGTCGTAGACCGTCTGACAAAAATGTTGCACCGCATTTCGAACCGGAAAGATGATTCTATGGAAAAGCTAGTGAAGGTCTATGTTGATAACATAGTACTATTGCATGGTATTCCCCGTAGCATCGTAAGTGACCAAGATGAGCGCTTCACGTCGAATGATTGGAGATTAATCCATCATCTGTTGGGTACAAAACTGAACTTTAGTACGACCTTTCATCCTCAAAGGTATGGTCGGCTGAAAGGACCAACAGGACAATGGAAGATATGCTTTGTATTTGTGCCCCGGATTTCAGGAATAAATGGGAAGACAATCTCTACATGATTGAGTTCGCCTACAATAATAGATACTAAATGAGTATTCAAATGGCGCCCTTCAAAGTCCTTTATGATAGGAAGTGTCGTACACCTTTAGCTTGGGCGAAAATAGGTAAAACAAAGCTATATAAACGTAAAGAAGTCGAATATGCAAATTCGACTATACATTTAATTTGGGAGCGACTATTGGTTGCTCAGGATAGGCAGGTTAAGTACTATAATGCCAAGTACTGAAAAGTTGAATTTGCAATTGGCGATTGGGTGTATCTTAAAATCAAGTCATTCAAAGGTGTATCCAGGATTCGACGCTTGAAAAATCTCAGTCTGAGATACCTTAGACCATTTGAGATTGTTGAACGGGTTGGTGAAGTTGCCTATCGACTAGCTCTTTCAACCGAGTTGAGTGGTTTGCATGATGTGTTCCATATATGAATTCTAGGGAAGGCTATTTGAGGGCATACACAGGTCATTTCTGTGGATCAAGTGCCGAATGATAGTGGGCTAAAGACGAAAGTCAAGCCCATTCATATCAAAGACACGAAGATCAAGCAGTTACAGAACATGGTGATCAGGATGGTGAAGTTCTGTTGGGACAACTATGGCTGTGAGGAACTTACATTGGAGCGCGAACAAACCATGCTAGAGGAGTTCCCGGAAGTATTTAAATGAGGTACAAATTTTTGTATATTTTGAACTTTTTTGTTTGTTTTCCTATACAGTTAATTTCAGGAAGAAATTTTTTAAAAGAGGGGCGATTTGTAATACCCCTGGTCCTCTAGCTGAAAATGACTAAGTCAAATTCATCGAGTAATCTAAGTGAATTCGTTGAATGGTCTCGAGTAATCTAAGTGAATTTGTCGAATGGTCTCAAGTAATCTAAATAAATTCGCCAAGTGATCTAGTCAGATTCGTCGAGTGGTCTGAATGAATTCATCGAGTGTTCAAGTCGGATTCATCGAGTGGTCAAGTTAGATTCATTGAGTGGTCTGAATGAATTCGTCGAGTCGTCAAGTCAGATTCATCGAGTGGTCTGAACAAATTCATCGAGTGGTGAAGTTGGATTTATCGAGTGGTTTGAACGAATTTGTCGGGTGGTCTGGACATTTCGTCGAGTATTCTGGACGAACGTGTGTCTTCCGATCCTTAATCAGCTAAGTACGGTGGGACCTTACCTTTAAAATAAGAGTTATGGTGGATCTTGGTCATCCATTCTAATTAGGTTAGATCTTACGGCTAGGGTTCCATCTCATCTAGGATATAGGGAAGGGTTCGGTGAGAGACTTGGACATTCTTTCCGCCATTCATTCTTTTTCTCTGACCGAGCTAAAGGTAGAGTAAGTAGATGGTGAATTGTACGGGATTTTTCGGTGGGATCAAAGCCATGAATGTCTGGCGAAGGTTCCATGTGTGCCCTTCAGTGAGTTCGAAACTGAGGCAAAAGTTCGAGATTGAGGGTTACGGGTTCAAGTAGAGTGGCTTCCGGGGAAGAAGGCTGAACATTTCTTCTTCTTTCACTCTAACTCGAGCAGCTTCCTGGATATCAACTTTGCCGGTTTTCTATGAAAGAAGTGGTGGTTTGCTCTAGGCCAAGCTTAGCTTTGTGAAGTGGAAGACTAGATCCATGTTCATGGATCTGAAATTGAAAGTCTTTGTTTTCAAGAGTAGCTAAACACCTAGAGGGGGTGAATAGGTTTTTACATCTTTTATGACTATCTTTAGCTTTAGTGTGATGTGACTTAGTTTTAAGTTAGCTTTCAAGAATACACAACAACACACAAGTATTTATAGTGGTTCCCTAGGGTATGGGGACATCCACTGTTCCTCCCACCTTTCTAACAGAGTGTTAGACAGGGCCAACTTCACCAATCTTGGCTTTAAGAGCTTACAACACAGATCCCTCAATATCTCTCTGACTGCTCCAAGTCCAACCTCAGGCCCAAGGCCCTACCACTTAGATCAAATGATGCAGCTACAGCTTAATGATCCGCAGATCAGCTACATCAGACTTTAATCAAAGTCCTACAACTCAGGTTAGGAGGATAGACCTACACTCAGACCCACCACAAGATCCTACCTCGGAGAATGACTCTCCTACACCTCAGACACGTAGGCCCTACCTCAGATCCACAGAAGGATCCTACACTTAGATCTACAGAAGGATCCTACACTCAGATCCACAGAAGGATCCTACACTCAGATCCACAGAAGGATCCTACACTCAGATCCATAGACGGTCCTACACTCAGATCCACAGAAGGATCTTACCTCAGCCTTTGTAGTTCAGTCTTACAACTCAGATCAGGAATGATCTTATAGAGAGAATAAGTTTGTTGGTAATGAATGACTCCAAAGAAGTTATCTCTGACTCAGCCTCTTCCAGAACTGAGAAGACTCAGTCTTATATTCTTCACAGCACCAGGAAAAGATCTTCAAGGTATGTTCTGCTTGTGATGAGAAGTAACTACAGAGGTTGCTTATTCTTACTCAGAAAGAAATCTTCCTGACCTTGCTGTCGAGAGTTGATTTGATCTTTAGAGAGAAATTCCTTCAACAACAAACTCTATCTGTGATTCACCGACTAACGTTTTAGCAAGTTCTTCAAAAGCTTCAACTAAGTTCAGCGGAAGAAGATGACTTGTTGCTTTTCCTCCAAAAAACTCCCCTTTTAATTTCTCGAAACTATCTTTTTATATCCCACCGCTCAACGGCTCTATGTGCAGTATGGTCTGGCCGAAAATGGCAACTGCTCCATCACTTTTGCATTTACAGCTGTACTAAAGGCATACGACGCCTTTTGTCTTCTAGCATGCAAATCTCACGATATTTGAATTTTTGTTGACATCAGCATGACTCGATCCTTCTGGACTAAGTAAATTCCAGACAGACTTCTCAGGCATTGAGTGAAACCTTATCACTCAACGTAAAAGTAATTAGCAGAGTTCTGCATCTTCAAGCGTTGAGTGCGTTGAGTGAGCCTTCATTACTCAACGCATATAGACTTTTATAGTCTAACCGCTTAGGCGTCAAGTGAGCCTTCATCACTCGACACTTCTGGACTTAGTTCGATTTCTCTGAATGAAGGAGTTGAGTGCATCTTCTTCACTCAACGCTTTCAACCTTTGCTTTGCTTCTTGATGAGGCATTTAGTGGCCTGTCTTCACTCAACTCTTCTGTACTTAGTTGAATTATCTGTTTAGTAGGTGTTGAGTGAATTGCCTTCACTCAACGCTTCTGTCCTTAGACAGATTTCTTGACTACAATACTGCGGATTTGGCGGTTGGGTGTTCTATCAAAGCTTTTGCTTCTAGGCGTTGAGTGAACTGCCTTCATTCAATGCTTCTGAACTTAACCGAATTTCTGTTTTGGCAATACCGAGGCTTTGACTGCCTGAGCATTAGTCGATGATTTTAGTCTCTTGGCATTGAGTGAACTGCCTTCACTCAATGCTTCTGGACTTAGCCAGATTTCTGCTTTGCTAGGATCTTGCCATGAGTCCATCTGTCTTTGTGACTCAGACTACCTATCAAATCAGTTCAACAGATAACAACCTACATACATTGAACTTAGGGCATGCATCAAATACATTCATGTGTATACCATTGACATGTGGGTCTTCTTCAAATCTAGGACAAAGTGATCAATGGACCCTACAATCTCCCCCTATTTGAAGAAGTCAGAACTCTAGTCAATGATATACACAACCTTATTTAGCAGAAAAACATCATAGTAGAAAAGAGCAACAATTTATACACACACAAAAATATGATTTTCATTAAAAGGAAGAAATCATGATTAGACAGTGTGCATAAAACAAAATGATCACTCTCCTACAGCCCTTAAGGAAAATAAGAACATTTCTATGTTTTAGGTTCCCTTATAATTATGTCCTTGCTTTGTTTCTTGGCAGCCTTTACTTGATCTTCAGATTTCTTCTCCTCCTGCCTTTTAAAGTAACTGTATGGCTTAAGAAAGTACTTGCTGGGTTCCACAGCATCTGGTGGCAGTGCACCTGACTTTTTGTCCCTTCTAAATTTTCTTCTCAGTTCCACATTCCTTTCAAGCTTTGCCCATTCTAGGGAGCTATAGAGCTTTCTCCTGTTAGTTTTATGCTCTTTAATTTGATCCCAGGCAGACAACATGATGGTTCTTGATTGAGGACTCCACTTCTCAAAGTCAGGTCTAGTCTCCATCTCTTCTCTGTATCTTTTCTTGCTGAGCCTTACTTCTTTCTCTACTTCAGCAGCTAACTTGCCTTTGGCTCTAACAATCTGATCAGCAGTGTGGCTGAATGTAGGAATTACATCGGTTGTTGAAGGTTCGGCCCACTAAGCACCACTTTGTTCAGCATATTGAACACCACTCTGATCACCATATATATCTTTAGGGATTGGAGCAGGGTCAATATTTTCATATGAGAGTTG
This sequence comes from Platanthera guangdongensis, assembly GCA_039583875.1. NCBI lineage: Eukaryota > Viridiplantae > Streptophyta > Magnoliopsida > Asparagales > Orchidaceae > Platanthera > Platanthera guangdongensis. Next base: position 50,611,660 of record CM077153.1, on the reverse strand, counting down.
ATCAAGTCCCAATGAGCCTCTGATTACATTTGTAATCCAAACTAAATTTTTAGTATTTGACTTTATCGTTGCTTTCTCCCCCTTTCTAACTTCTTTTGATGTAGTATTAGTTAAGGAGGTGTTGGCTTCAGCTATCTTTACATCTAGGTTGTTTACACCCTTGGTGACATGGTCTTTGACCTGGAGCATGTGGTCATCCAGAATTTGACTAAATGCATCCATTCTTCTTTCAATTGTGAACCTGTGTGTATCCATCAATTTCTTCTAGGCATTATGGACCATCTCCATATTACTAGATGTGACAATCTGGTTCTGGAGAATGTCATTTTGAGTTTGTCCGATCTCTTGAAGTATACCTTCAGTGAATGTGATAGAAGGTGCAACCCTTATGAAGAATGCCACAGTGTTTGCTTTCAGCAGATTGACCTCAAACCAAATGGACTTTATTTCAGTAGAAAGATTTTTTCTCACTCCCTTGATGGAGTCATCAATACAGTGTTCTAGTTTTCATCTCTGATCACCTAGTAAACCTTTTAGTTGTGCTAGGAAGGAGGATGATATTTGATCAACTTTAGCAGATGTGCCTTGGTCACAGACCTCCTCGTCCCTATCCCTGTCAGGAATCCTATCTTCTGAATTGACCATCATATATTGTGAAGAATGTACATCAGCTTGTACATCAGTAACAATAATGCCCTTGTCAGATTCAGAGGAGACAATATCATACACTATATCTTGAGCAGGGAGTTCATAGTGAATCTCCCCCTCAGCCTCATCATTGTCCTTAGAGTCAATCTGATCTCATGTTTCAGTATCCTAAACCTTTTTTGTCACTATTGGAGGAGCTTGTTCATCCTCAGTAGGAGTATGGGGAATCTGCTATACAGGCTCAGTAGGAATCTAGTTTATTTTGCTTTGTAGATTTTCTAAGATGGAGTCAAGCTTGTCCTGAATATCAGATTGAACTTGCTCCCCCTCAACTGGAGCATCTTCCCTGACAATCTCCCCCTCAATATTGGCACAGATATTTTCTACTAGCAGGCCAAAGAGTATGTCTATGGCTTCAGCTTGGATTTCTTCAGACTGTATTCCATCCAATTGGCTCCTTGCAGCAGGTTCAGAAGAGATTGATACCAGAGCAATCATGTCCCTTCTAGTCTCTTCAGCAGACTCAAACAACTGGGGATCATAGGCCTCTTCCTCACTTTTCTCAGAAGAGTTGTTATTTGTGCTATCTTCAATAGCTAGGACTACTTTTTTTATTCTTTTCAACAGTTTGTTGATGTGGCAAAAAAACTCTGTCCCACCTATCAAACATCTTTGAGTCCATCCTCCTCATGTGATGGATTTTTGTTCCTAGCCTTATGTTTAGGATCCCTAGAACAACGTTGTGCAGATATAGAGATGAAATCCTTCCCAGGTTTGGCTCTGTGATGCATTCTACTATTCTTTCAAAAAGTACCTTTACCCAATCAGTTTTCTTAGAAAGAATTAATCTTGTCATCAACCCGACCATCTTCTTAGATATTTTATCATGAGATCCAGTATTGCACAGTAGAGCCTTCCAAACAACATCTATTAGAAATTTACCTTTTAGGTTCAGCTCTTTTCTCAAAATTGATCCAGTGGAGTGCTTTGACAGTCCACACCACGTCGGGGAAGATCTGACATCAGTTTGGTCCAGTTCTTCTTCTCCATTTAATGACCTGAACTTGGGCAGTTGTAGTTCCTTGATTAATTATTTGGGGGTGATCTTGACCTTATTTCTGCTGATGGATGACCTGATTTTAGTGGAGGATGATTCGACCTTAGCGTTTGAGTATAACTCAAGCACTTCCCTCTTACATAACATACTTGACTCTAAAAGAACATGTTCTAGGTCAACGACCTGTAGGAGGTGGAGAATGAGCTAAACTTCCTCTGGTTCATCCTTGAACCCATTTCTCACTAACTCTAACCCCTTGAACAGGAAATCCAGTCCTCTCGGCGCCATTGCTTCTGTGAATTTCTGTAGATTTTCCGAGCTTTCGTCGTTTCGTCGCAGGGGGCAGAGAAGGGCGAGGAATAATGTATTTTATTTTAAACACACACCATTCTATTTATACTTACCTCTAATTTGAGAATGTGGAGAGGCACATACTAGTTACGATGATCATGAGGAGATCAACGGCTGAGATTAATCACGTGAGATAGCCGCAAAATAAAGTCCCTGGGAGAATGTGTTAGTGTACTCTACGCACTCGACGCTCTTGACGCTTGAAGTTATCTCGATGCAGTCGATGCCTAGACATTTAGTTTATAATCCTTTATTGTCCTGCAGGAAATCATACTACCTGCTTGTTAACCCAGAAATCCACAATCCTCTCCAAGATGTCTAGGTTGCGAGCCGCGTACTGCTCCATCTCATCCGGGGGGTTCGCGGCCTATTTTTCACCTGACCGCACGAATAGACTTGTCTGTCTGCGCGGCTAGGTTAGTGGTCGCCAGGTAGTCGCCAGTTCTGCAGAGGCACGGACTGCTTCCCAGCCCGCACCAGTAGGTTGCACGGCTAGCCGGGAGGGTAGCGGTCTCTTCTCCAGACTGCTGCCAATAAGCAAACTCTCCAGCCCGACGCCACTAAGCAGACTCTCCAGGTCACCGAAAGCAAGAATCAGCCTAGATCTAAGGCTATTCTTCAACCCGCCCGTGATAGGCGACCTCGTATTCCAGTACGCGGCGACCTTGTCATCAGACCGCTTGGCAGTGGATAACGCCCAAGCTTGGGGCAGACTTAATCTTAGTCTGCCCAAAGGTAGCAGACTAAATCTCAGTCCACCAATAGATGATAGATGGTCAATTCGCCTGAAGGTGGAGAACTCACTTCTAGTAGTAGCAGACGTACTCCTTCTCAGGACGCTATAGGCACGGACTCAGCTTCAGTCTGTCGGCAAGTGACGGACTCCCTTCTTCGAGCAGCAGGTGAGCTCCTTAGCTCGCATAGCATGGCGTGATCTCGCTCATAGCTCGCCCAAACCATCGGGGTGACGTCATCAAGTCCAGATCTGGGAGTCTCCTCCTCAAGCCTATAAATACCCCCACATACCTCTCATTTGAGGGAGGAACGATTGGAGAGAAACCAGGACATACAACACTGCGAATACAATTTCCTATCCACCTGCAACATTCGCAGACTAGACTAAGTCAGTTAGTGTGGCCTCGGTGGCTAGCCCTTGCGGTCTAGTGCCTTGGCTCCGAGAAGCTCCCCAACAACCTAGTTCGGGCGATCTCAGCAGCTAACCCGGGCAGATAGGCCTCCCGGTCTTGTTCGGCAGTCGTAGCCTCAACGACCTTCTCAGTTAGACCACGTCTTTTGGCAGCCTGAAGCAACGAGATGTGGCACGGGACAGCCCGCGCAGCCTGGCGGCTTGATAGCACAGCCTGCGCGACCTCTAGCGGCTTCTTTTTCTAGCCACCAGCTTGCTCTTGTACACTTTATGTTTCACAATATAAAGGAGCTAACTCGTGCTGTAACACAAGCTTTGTAATCAAAGGAAAGCCCGTCGCGGGAGTGGCATTTTAGCTGCGACGGACGAACTCTGTTGTTATCGTTGTCAGCGCCCTCACTTTTTCCCTTCTCCTTTCTCTCGGCCTCAACTGATAATCCTAACTGTCTAAATAACTGGCTATTCGACAGTCATCTTCATGTCCCTTTTCCCTGCATCACATATCGAACATATACACCACTTGAGTTACGGAGAGGCGCATTTTTGGCATCAACATTTAACACGTGACCTTCAGATTTCGAACAGATGGTGAAATCCAACGGTTAGCCATGTCAGACAATCAACCTGCCGAGAACCTCGCACCTTAAAATCCTAGTGAAAATCCTTTCTGGGAAGCCTTGGGGCAATTGTGTCAGGAAACTGCCTAGCAGCTACAGGCAATCAACCATACTCTATTTGTTATTACGCAGCGATTAGAGGCATAACCCGTAGCTGCGTCGGTTCCTCCAGTCAACCTGACACCAGCATTGGGGAATCCACAGACCTATCCGTCGGTCTACCCTTCTGTTTATCCACCAGCTCATATGTCGATCTATCCGACAACATACCTGCCAGGGCAGGCCGCAGCTCCTTTGTGGTCTCAAAATGACGAGTTTATAGCTTATCAAAACTTCTTCCAGGAAGCATCCTGAGGAAGTCCAACAAGATTCATGAATTTCCAGGGAAGTCATCCCTACCCTTCAGCTCCCGCAGTTGCTCCTACCATAACATCATTTCCTTCTTATTCTCCCGCTCCTTTTTCAACTGCATCTTATGCTCCATTTTTCCTTTCCCTTATGTCTTAGGGGAGCAGGAAGAGCCATCGCCATTTGTAGAGAGTGTACCGCAGGAACCGACACCAGCTCACTTCACAGAGTCGCGATTACTAGTTTATACTGGGGAGTCTGACCCAATAGCACACTTACAAGCTTTCAAGTCATACATCGCTCTCAAGACTCTTATAGATGCTACCAAGTACAAACTTCTCATAACATCCTTTGATGGACAAGCGAGAGAGTGGTTCTATGGACTGCGTCCTCAGTCCATCGCTTCTTTTGCTAATCTGTGAAGAGAACTTCTACTCAGGTTTTCTACCTCGACAAATAGGAAAGGTGGTCCTGAAGCCTTATTTGAGATCAGGCAGCGAGAAAATGAGACTTAGGCTCATTTTTTCGATCGTTTCCAAAGAGAGATTCAAGAGATTGAGAACATCGATCTAGAAATGTACCGAGTCGCTCTAATATGTGGTTTAAGAGAAGGGACACTAAAGTTCGAGGCTAATGTCCGAGTGCTAAGGACATACCAGGAGATGATCAGCCTTGCCAACTTATACATATGAGGTGAAAAAAGCAATCCCAACTATATCTCCAGGCTTGTAACAGAGAAAGATCCTTCTTCTTCGTACGGGCAACCTCCAAAGTCACCTCAGAAGGATTTTCAAACGAGAGTGAGGAAGGGAAGGAATTTCCGACATCATCAACACCTCTTTTCAAGCCGGGATCACTCCCAAGGTCAAAGATTACAGTTGCCTGCTCCTGCTTATCCGACACGGGCTCCGCAAGAAGCTTCAGTTTATTAATAACCGGGTGATAACTCGCCAGAAAATGAACTAGACCAAGTTATGCAGGAAGTAATCCAAGTCATGAAAGGTAAGACCGGTTATAAAAGGCCTTATCAGCCCGCAGATCAGAGATCCAAATATTCAGATCCCTACTGTAAATTCTATAAAGAGAAAGGGCACCCGACTAAAAATTGTCGAGCACTTCGTCAATTGTTGGAAAGAATGCAGAAGTAGGGCAAGTTGTGTGACTTATTCCAAAAGAATGACCACTCTGATTCGTTTACTTCGAAAGACAAAGAAGTAGAGAGCATTCCTTTCGGATCAAAGGGAGTGGGCCACATCAGCAGTGGTGTCAACTTCATTATTAGAGAGTGCATCGATGCCGATGATGAATGCACTCTTGGAGAACTATAATTGTACAACCTTGGGCTTACGGGAGGCAGCTCGAGTAGTGAATCGGAGAAGCAGGCGAGAGGAACTGGATAGGCGAGTGGGACCATGTGGTACACTCGCAGGAGACGAGACAGGGGCTCTCTATAGTAGGCGAGATGCCCTTTTGGGGCGCGAGCAGGCCCTTGAGGGCGAGATGGCTCCCATAATGCGGGATGCCTGCGAGACGAGCAGGAGGGCTCGTCTCGCCGCTGGTCATTTCCCCACTCGCCATAGAGATGGAAGGACGTTTTTACCTTCCTACCCCAAAGGGGGATTTTACTCTTCTACCCCGGGTAATTTTACCCTTTTGCCCTTGGTGGTCTGCGTATAGCCCTTCAGAACATCAGAGTTTGGCTGTTGGCAGACCTAACCCAGGGTATTTTGTAATTTCAGGTCAGTTCAGTATGGTTATTTGCAAATCCAACTCAGAGGCCTATAAATATACCGATAAGGTGCCTGGGAAAATGTTGTTGAACCTTTCTATATTCTTCCTAAGAAGCACCTAGCTCAACATTGGCTAGGGAGGGGAAGAACATCAGTTTCTTCCGGGTAAGAGGTGGGACCTCCGAGCTGAGACCTTCAGTCTGTTTCTGGTCTTGTGACTCACGTCAGGAGGGCGGTTCGAGAAGAGTAAGTGTGTGCTACAACTTCAGGTCCGAACTCTAGGTGGAACCAGGCAACTGGTTTCAACATTTTTGGTGCGGTGAGCGTGGACCACGCCCCCCACAGAAGAATCTTGAGTTGCCTCATGGCGGGAGGTCACAGAGAAGGAGACGAAGATGGGTGAGATAACCCGGGAGGATTCGTTGGAAGGGAGGAGTTCATGGCGTCAATCAAAGGCATTATGGACATACTGCAGGGGATCTCGCGACAGGGAGACTATTCGACCCCGCTGCCTCAGGTGCCTGCTCTCGTACTGCAGGAAGAGCTCGTCTCAGTGAGAGTGGGAGAAGATACTCCAGGGAGGCGATCGGGAAAGGAAGTGATGATGGAAGGAGGCGGGCGAGACATGGCGGGACGGGAGCTGTTCCCGAGCCGTGCGAGCGTCTTCTCGCCAGGGGACGTCGTCGCGCGAGTGGGGGCGGCGAGACCATGGGCGAGAGGGTCACCATTTTGCGAGTTGATCCTATCAGCTCCCATCCCGGAAGGGTTCAGGGAACCCGAGATGAATTATTATGTGGGGAAAGCTGATCCCCTCCAGCACCTGTAATGGTTCGAGGATGCAGTTTCGATCAGGCCGATGACGGACGCGTTCAAGTGCCATCTTTTTGCTATTACTCTGAAGGACAAGGCTAGGGACTGTTTTCATCAGCTCCCGACAGGATCGATATACAGCTTCGAGGACCTGAGCAGGAGCTTTCAGCTGGGTTTCTCAACTTCAAAGAAGAGGAATAAGAACCCGGAGTCGATCTTTTTGATTAAGCAGAGGGTATATGAGTCCCTAGCTCAGTATGTAGACAGATTTCAAGAGTAGATTTTGGATATTCAGGAGGTGCCTGGATTCTCCCTCTAGATGGCCTTTACCGTGGGACTACGGGAAGGATTCTTCAAGATGAGCATCACTCGGAAGGCGCCACTGTCCTTTGAGGGGTTGATGAAGAAGGCTGTGAAGGAAATAACAATGAAGGCGGCGAATTCAGCTTTTGCAAAAAAACTAGCAAGACTGACGGAAGTTGAGTCAAGAGAGCCAGGAGGAGGGAGACAACAAGAGGGGAGGAGAAGAGAAGAGCCGAGGGCACCGGCATACTAGGAGTTAGGATGGAGGCAGTAGGGGGGCCCTGCCCAAGGGCAAGGGAGAGCATTTCCCTAGGGAGGAAGGAACCAACCAGGAGGGCTCAGAAGATTTAACCAGCATGGGTAGGGGTACGGTCATAGACCACCTCTACCCCCACCACCGCAAGCTATGGCCATCGGCCGAGGGAGAGGCAGAGGCCGAGAAAGAGGAAGAGGAGCAGGAGCTGGAAGGAGGAGAAACCCTCAGGAGGGGAGGCGAGGGGAGGAGGTAGTGTTGTCATACTGTGACTTCCACGAGGAGGAGGGTCACGCAACAGCTACCTGCCTAGAATTATTGGAAATGAGAAGAGCTAGGGGAGCAAGAGAGTAGCAGAGGCCGGTGCAGATAGTGGAGGTGACCGGAATCGGGGAGGAAGATTGATGTGTGGATCGAGCAGATGTAGGGGACCGAGGTGGAATTAGAGTAATCCATTGGGGGGGGGGGGGGTAGGGATCGAGGCTGCCTGAAAGGCGAGCCTTCATACCATGTACCGTCAAAGCGTAGCTTCGACGTCACAATCCCCTCCCCTGGATGAGAAGATCAGCTTTTCGAGAAAAGATATGCCGGACCATGAAGACCCCTTCTGTGACGCATTGATGATCCGGACCGCCATTGAGAATTTCACGGTATCGCGGATCCTAGTTGACAATGGAAGCTCAGTGAATGTTATCTTCAAGAAGGCATTTAACAAGATGAGGGTGGATGCCTGAAGGGTGCTGGCAGTGGATGGACCATTGTTTGGATTATCAGGAGAGAGGAAAGAAGTTGAGGGGGGAGTATGACTCGAGGTAACCCAAGGGGGGCTATCCAGAAACAGCCGCTTTGTCATAGTGGATGCCCCTAGTAGTTATAATTCCATTTTTGGGCACCCCTTGATCAGTACTTTTAGATGTATGTCGTCCTCTTTCCACCAGTGCCTGAAGCTCAATGTCGGAGGTACTCAAATCAGAGTATGGGGAGAGCCAAAGGCGGACAGGGAATGCTACGTGATGGCAGTAAACACCATCTCATGGCAGGGAGAGGCCGATGAGATGGGGAAGAGGATGGAACAATGGCAGCAGGAGTTCGATGGCGAAGCAGAAGAGGTGTAAGAAAAAAGGTCGAAGGAGAGGGAGTCGAGACTGAGGGAGGCATTGCGGTGGAGCCGAAAATAGCGAGAGAGAAGGATGGAGAGATGGGGATGGAAGAGGAGAAATAAGAAGAAGAGGTCGGAGAGAGGGAGAAGTGGAGATGGTAGGAGGCATTGCGTTGGAGCCAGAAATGGCGGGAGCGAAGGATGTAGAGATGGAGGTGGAAGAGGAGAGGTGGTTGAAGGAAGGTGAGGGGGGAGGAAAGAAAAGAGAAAGATGGGGTAAGCAGGAGAGTCGCCCAGAAGGGAGGACTGGCTGGAAAAAAGAAGAATTACGCTACTGGAAGGAGGGAGTACTGGCGAGCTGGAGATGGAGAAGCATGGGGAAGAAATGGTGGTAACTATTATGGAGCACGAGGCAACAGACCAGGAAGCTAAAGAGCAGGATGAGCTGGGAGAGCAAGAGAAAGAGGGGGAGCCGTCAAGGCTGAAGGCAGCCGTGGAGGTGCTAGAGATGGAGATCCTCACTAGAGAATGAAGAAAAGAGATGATAAAGGTCAGCGGAGAGCTCAACCTAGAAGACCAGGGGGAGATCAAGGCATGCGTGCAGAGGAATATAGACTTCTTCGCTTGGAGCGCGACTGACATGTCAGGGGTCGATGCAGACGTGGCCTGCCACCGTCTCAACCTCGACCCCAACACTCGCCCGGTGCAACAGAAGAAGAGGTCCATCGCCACTAAGATGGTTGGACCCATCAGAGAAGAGGTAGAAAAACTGCTTAAGGCAGGGTTTGTGTCTGCCTGTAAGTATCCGGGGTGGGTGAGCAATGTTGTAATGGTTAAAAGGGGGAGGGTAAGTGGATAATGTGTATAGATTTATCTCTCTTAAATAAAGCATGCCCAAGGATTGTTACCCTCTGCCTCGAATCAATGCGCTGGTTGACTCAGCCGTCGGTTTCTCACTAATGAGTTTTCTAGACGCATTTTCAGGATACCACCAAATACGTATGCACCCTTCGGACGTCAAGGAAGTCACCTTCATCATGGAGTATGGATGCTTCTGTTTTAACATGATGCCCTTTGGGTTAAAAAATGCGGGGGCGACTTATCAAAGGATGATGGATCGGATCTTCCGAGAGCAAAAGGGCGGAACCTCGAGTTTATGTGGATGACCTAATGATCAAAAGTCGGGACCTCAGATCTCATGTCTTAGATCTTGAGGAAACCTTTGGAACCTTAATAAAATATAAAATGAGGCTCAACCCCCTGAAATGCATTTTTGGAGCTAGTTGGGGAAAGTTCCTCGAGAATCTCCTTACACTATCCGGAGTAGAGCCTAATCCCGATAAGGTGAAGGCAATTCTAGAGCTGGAATTTCCCAAGAATACCAAGGAAGTTCAACGTCTCGCCGACAAGCTAGCCGAACTAAGAAGGTTCCTCTCCCGAGCCAGAGAAAAATGCTCACCTTTATTCCGGACATTAAGAGGGGGTAGAAAGTTCAAATGGACCCCAGAGTGCGAGGAGGCTTTTCAGGCTTTAAAGCAGCAACTCACCCGGGCGCCTCTGCTCAAGGGGCCGAGGGAAGGGGAGGTCTTGTTCTTATACCTAGGGGTTGGGACAGGGGCCGTGAGTTCGGTTCTAGTACGATAGGAAGGAAAAAAACAATTACCGATCTATTATGTGATCCGGGTCCTAAAGAAGGCGGAACTCGGGTACCCCATCCTCGAAAAGCTAGCATTTTCCCTCATCGTAGCGGCTAGGAAGCTTTGGCCGTATTTTCAGGCCCATTCGATTCAGGTGGTGACAGATCACCCCCTCCGTCGCATCTTGGAGGGGGTGGAGCACTCTGGGAGGTTGGCCAAATGGTCAATGGAGCTCAGTGAATTTGACCTCACTTTTACTCCTCGACTTGCCATCAAGGAACAAGTGATGGCCGATTTCCTAGCAGATTATGTGGTTGAGATATAAGAGGCCGAAGAACCCCCTCGAGCGGCTTGGAAGATGCTAGTAGATGGAGCGTCAGGAAAAAATTCCTTTGGAGGAGGAATGATCTTGGTAAGTACAGAGGGGACCAGAATTGAGCAAGCTTTGAAGATTTACTTTACAATCACCAACAACTAAACAAAATATGAGGCAATCATCGCAGGGCTCGGGTTGGCTCGGGAGTTGGGCATACAAGACATTAGGGTCTCCACAGACTCTATGGTGGTTGCAGGCCAGATCAAAGGGGAGTTCGAAGTGAGGGAGCCCACCCTCCAGCTGTACCTGGGAAAGGTCAAAGACATCATCGGGCAGTTCCACAGTTTTTTGATTCAACACGTTCCGAGGGATGAAAGCACTCAGGCTGACCAACTCGCCAAATATGGCCCTTGAGCCGGAGGAATGGTGACGGAGCTTTTCAGGCCGTCCATAGAAGAGGGAGAACTCATGGAGATATACCGGCAAGGGTCGTGGATGGACCCCTTCAACACTTTCTTGACGTCGGGGCAGCTTCTTGAGAGCGATATTGAGAAGAAGCGGGTCAGGTATAAATCAACGTACTACCTGTTGAAAGATGGAGCGTTATACCGTAAGACGTTGTCAGGCCTGCTAGCTCGATGCGTATCTGAGTAGGAGGTTCCAAGGGTCCTAAAAGAGATTCACTCAGGAGAATATGGGAGCCATTCAAGAAGTGAGACTTTAGAGTGGAGAGTGTTGAGGCAGGGATACTTCTGGCCTACCCTCAGGAAAGATGCAGAAGAGTTTGCAAAAAGATGCCAAAAGTGTCAGGAGTTCGCCCCCCTCCAACTCCTTCCCGCCCAAAGGCTACGAACAATCACGGATCCCTGGCCCTTCGCAATATGGGGACTAGACCTGGCGGGTCCTTTTCCCCAGGCTAGTGGTCAGAGGAAGTTTTTGTTGGTCATGGTGGATTACTTTTCAAAATGGCTCGAAGTGAAGGCGTTGGCTAAGGTGATATCGCAGGTGGTCATAACTTTCGTATGGGGAGAGATCATATCCAGGCATGGGCTACCGCTGGCCATATTAACTGACAATAAACCATAATGTGCTAGTAGGGAATTCATTGATTTCTGCATCCGTCTGAGCATAGATCTCCGTTTTGCCTTAGTTCATCATCCACAGAGTAATGGATAGGTGGAAGCAGCAAACAAGATCATCGTCAATCTTTTAAAGAAGAAAGTGGAGAACCTAAGGGGGAGCTGGGTGTAATATCTCCCTTCAGTTCTTTGCGCCTTGAGGACCACACCAAACACCTCCACGGGAGAGACCCCATTTAAGCTCTCTCATGGCTCAGAGGTCGTTATTCCAATAGAGTTTGAGGTCACGTCCCCAAGAGTGGCTGTTGCAAGGGAAGAAGAAGAAGGATGGATGGCAGAGAACGAGGAAGAACAAAAACTCTGTCTTGATCTCGTGGAAGAACTCTGGGACTTGGCGTTGATCCGACAGGAGGAAGTCAAGCGCCGGATGGCGAAGTACTTTGATAAGCATATAAGGATCAAGCAATTCTAGAAGGGTGACCTGGTCCTCAAGAAGTTGGACGCAACAGGCAGAGGGGCATCAGTAAGAAAGCTCAATCCCAACTGGGAAGGTCCCTTTATAGTAAAAGAGGTCTTTAATTCGGGAGGGTACCACCTCCAGGATGTGGACGGGATACCCCTTGATCATGCCCGAAGTGGCGATAACTTAAAGAGATTTTATCCATAACACTTTTTCTTCATTACATTTTTCGATACTTGCAATTTTGATGTGGCCTTCTGATATGATGAAACCGCAGGTGTCCATGTTCATGGAATTAAGAGTGAAGTGGGAGCAAGGAGACCCCGAGCAGACCCACTGACCAGGCTCTCATCTAACTAGCAAGGCTGTAGGCTCACTCGGTGGATGGAGATAGTTTGGAGAGGAGACCCCGAGTAGACCCGCTGACCAAGCACTCATCTAGCTGGCAGGACTGTAGGCTCACTCGATGGTTGGTGATGGTTTGGAGAGGAGACACCGAGCAGACCCACTGACCAGGCTCACATCTAGCTGGCAGGACTGTAGGCTCACTCGGTGGTTGGAGATGGTTTGGAGAGGAGACCCCGAGCAGACCCGCTGACCAGGCTCTCATCTAGCTGCAGGACTGTAAGCTCACTCGGTGGTTGGAGATAGTTTGAAGAGGAGACCCAGAGCAGACCCGCTACCCAGGCTATCATCTAGCTAGCAGGACTGTAGGCTCACTCGGTGGTTGGAGATGGATTGGAGAGGACACCCCGAGCAGACCCGCTGAGCAGGCTCTCATCTAGGTGACAGGACTGTAGGCTCACTCGGTGGTTGGAGATGGTTTGGAGAGGAGACCCTAAGCAGTCCCGCTGACAAGGCTCTCATCTAGCTGGCATGGTTGTAAGCTCATTCGGTAGTTGGAAATATTTTGGAGAGGAGACCCCGAGTAGACCTGCTGACCAGGCTCTCATCTAGCTGGCAGGACTGTAGGCTCACTCGGTGGTTGGAGATAGTTTGGAGAGAAGACCCCGAGCAGACCCGCTGACCAGGCTCTCATCTAGCTGGCAGGACTATAGGCTTACTTGGTGGTTGGAGATGGTTTGGAGAGGAGACCCCGAGCAGACCCACTGACCAGGCTCTCATCTAGATGGCAAGGCTGTAGGCTCACTCGATGGTTGGAGATAGTTTGGAGATGTGACCCAGAGCAGACCCGCTGACCAGGCTCTCATCTAGCTGGCAGGACTGTAGGCTCACTCGGTGGTTGGAGATAGTTTGGAGAGGAGACCCTGAGCAGACCCGCTGACCAGGTTCTAATCTAGCTGGCAGGACTGTAGGCTTACTCGGTGGTTGGATATGGTTTGGAGAGGAGACCCCGATCAGACCTACTGACCAAGCTCTCATCTAGCTGGCAGGGATGTAGGCTCACTCGGTGGTTGGAGATTGTTTGGAGAGGAGACCCCAAGCAGACCCGCTGACCAGGCTCTCATCTAGCTTGCAGGACTGTAGGTTCTCTCAGTGGTTGGCGATTGTTTGGAGAGGAGACCCCTAATAGACCCGCTGACCAGGCTCTCATCTAGCTGGCAGGGCTGTAGGCTCACTCGGTGGTTGAAGATAATTTGAAGAGGAGACCCCGAGTAGACCATCTAACCAGGCTCTCATCTAGCTGGTAAGACTGTAGGCTCACTCGGTGGTTGAAGATGGTTTGGAGAGAAGACCCCAAGCAGACTGGCTGACCAGACTCTCATCTAGCTGACAGGGTTGTAGGCTCACTTGGTGGTTGGAAATGATTTGAAGTAGAGATTCCGAGCAGACCCACTGACCAGGCTCCCATCTAGCTGGCAGGGCTGTGGGATCACTCAGGGGTAAGTCAAGCGGTAGGAGATCACGAAGAAAGGTGTCTATACTTATGAGGGAATTGGTAGAGATTCCTACGAAAAAGAAGGATTAGAGGCAATACAAGTGAGGATGAGCACTTCAGACTGGCGCTCGGGGAGGGGGGTCTCGCCCATAGTGAGCGAGTAGTCACTATCAAAGGCACAGGTCTAGCACAAAAAAGGGGACTTATCGTAGGGAGCAGTTTGGTCCCCAGGCTCTACCCGCGCAGGGTTCGTCTCGCGGCGAGTCGAGAGCAAAACACTATACGGTCTGGCACTTGGTTGGGACGAGGAGAAGTCCAACGACTAGCGCTCTGAATTAACTTTTAAGCAAGACGACAATGGATAAAGCGCGATGATATAAAAAGAGCGAAAGGTTATAATAAAGATCTATTTGTTCATTGTAGAAAGAAGAAACGTCTTACTATCAGAAAACTTTACAAGTACATGAGACAAAAAAGAGAGAGGGGAAGATCCCAAGACACATTGACACCCTTTCACTCCTCGTCACTGGAGGTAGAGCTGTCATCCATCTCGCCATACACCTGGGGGACCAAGTCGCGGATGGTGACCGTCTCGGCATCATCCCTGGCCACCCCCAGCTCCTTCATCATCTTCAGGACAAGCTCGGCCTTCTTGATGTTGGCGTCTCGGCAGATGGTGTCGACCTCGTCCAGGGAGTAATGAGTTGGCGAGGGAGCTTGGAACGGATTTGGGTGGAACATAGTGCTGTCCAGGAGACGGGCGTTCTCAGCCTTCAATTTCTTGTTCTCCCCCTCCAAAGCCGCAATGTGCGAGCGCATTCGATCGGCCGTCTCGGCATCCTGCGAGAATGCTATCAGTCAACAAAAGTTCATGCAGAGCTGGCAAGTGAAACTGGCGAGTGGCAGTTAAAAAGCTTACCACGCCGGCCTGGCTTCGGGTGAGAAGGTTGTCGGCGAATGCCAGCCGCTTCTTGAGGTCATTTGACTTCTCGCGTTCCGCAGCAAGGCTGGTTTTGGCCTCTTTCCACTTCTTGTTATTGAAGACCAGACAACGTGAGATACGATGCGAGAGCTCCATGGAGCGAAACTGGGGGTGAGCAGTCTTCAAAACGAGGTCTCGCAATGGCTCGTTGTCGAAGGGCTCAGCCCCAAGAGAACCATAAAGCCCATAGCCGAGGGAGAAGGCATGTATGGTGGGTGGGTCTTGCTCCTTCCAGGAGGGGAGGAGAGTAGGCACCGACACAGGGTTGGAGTCCTTCTCCCACAAATGTACCGGCTCGCCGGCGTCGTCGTTCACCACGGGCCCCGTGTTATAATTTGGATGTGAGGAGGGGGTCGGATGGCTGGAAGAGCTAGCCTCGCGAGGGGGATGCTCGGCGGGATGGACTGAGATAATAGCGGTCTGGTCAGGTGGTGGCGTCTCGCGGGCAGGCGAGACAGCTTGATGGCGAGGTGAGGGAGATCTTTCCACAGAAATGGGGGTCAGGGACCCCGAAATTTCCTTCCTTTCCTTGGGAGCAGCTTCTTTTTTCTCTTTGGGGAATGACACAACTTTTTCATCTATTTCTTTGGGCTATGCTGAGAGGTAGCGGCATCGTCCCCAGACCTCTTCTTTGGGGCGGGGGTCAGCGTTTCCTTTGATGCTCCGCCTCCATGCTAGCAAGGGCGATACCCTTGTTGCTCTAGTAAGGGGGGTGGACGAGGATAGTTCTCTCTCCTGAGCAATAAAATGGTAAGACTAAAACAAGACGATAAGCATAATATTGAGATGGCAGGAGTATACCTTCACTGGGGAGGATGGGAAGGAGCGAGTCGAGGTCTCACCGAAGGTAGTTGATCTCGAAATTTTTCCCTGCGAAGAAGTTGCAGAGAGCCTTCTCGGCACCCCCAACCTTACGGGTCTCGTAGTATACCTCAGCAGGCGACACCGGGGAGAGAGGGACGCCTCCCAAGTTCCCGCGAATGAAGAAAAAATGGGTGAGCCAGTGGCGGTTCTTGTTAGGCGTCTCGTACACCTTGAGACCCTAGCCTGTGAAGTAGGTGATGCCATCGTCTTTCGCATGGTAGATGAACAACTTGCGGAAGACAGTCAGACTGAACTCGATGCGCTCGCGGCGCAGGTAGCTGGCGAAAGCGACCAACATCGAGATGGTGTTTGGGTTGAACTGTGCGGGGACAACGTCAAAGTATTTCAAAGCCTATTTTACATCTGGCAAGAGGGGGAGTCTTAGCCCCGCCTAGAAGTGCGAGACGGGGAAGGCGAGTTCGCTGGAGTAGAAGGTGTTAATCGCCTCGCCGACCTTTGGCGGGCGAGACTCATACCCCTCAACCAGGAACTCGCTAGCAAAGAGATTCTAATCCTCTTCGGAGATTCTGCCGAGAGGGAAGTCATGGTCGGCAAACCGCCTTCCGCAGCGGCTGCGGCCCTCACCTTCTTCTACTCTCTTCTTTCCCATAGTGAGTGAGACAACAGAAATAGAGGAGTAGAAAATAATGAAGCGGAAGAGGGACGCGAAAAGAGGTAGGTGAGGGGGAGTAGGCAAGAGCTCTGGATCTTGGTAGTAGCAGGAGGCGATAGCGCAAGTGTAGAGCTTCTGGATCCCGAGGGGTATTTATAGCAGATGGAGAGAAGGGAAAAATGGGCGGGAAAATAAGAATGAGGAAGCTGAAGGGGCACTCTGACGTTTCATCTTCTCTCTCACACATAACCCCGAGGCGCGAAACACTGCGGCGGCTTTTCCGATGAGCCAAAAATAAAATAAAGGAGTAGATTAATTAAACACAACAATAATAAGAATCCAGCATGAAAGAAGTTGACAAAAATATCATAATAAATTATTTCGTTCCACACGAAGCGGACATCTCGTCCAGGGGGACCTAAATAACAAATTAATAATTAAAAAGGCGGGTGCTTGATTGATATACAACAAAGTTACAAGGAAGCATTAAACAGGAGAGACGAAACCGCGAGACCCCGTGCATGGAGGGAGACCAGGTAGATAAAAGGCGCGGATGACGTCTAGTCCACGGCGCGCGAGACAGAGATGTTGGTTAGTCTCGCTTATGATGTCCTTGGGGTTTGTCCCATCTATTACGATGTCGGCGTCCACCTCGGCAGAGATGCAAGCGCACTTAGTTTCCATCCAGTCAATGCGCTGATCGGTAGCTTGCTTCTCCTGTTCCATCTCACGGATGACGTGAGTGTATTTTCGAAACATCCGGGCCATCAGGCGCTTCATCTCCAGAGGGTCCATAGGATCATCCAGGTAGTCTTAGATCTCATCTGGGTGAGGAAGAGGTGAGAGGGGAGACGGCGCGGGGGAATCCTCAGTACCCGATTCAAACTGGATACCTGCGCCACAAAAAAGTAGAAGATCATAATGAAGGGTGGTCTCACAAGAAGGCTAGCCCAGTGGTCTCGAATGTACCTGATAATGGAATAGGAATCTGTGTGAAGCGAGAGGACAGGATGAGTTTACTTACTTGGAATGTGAGAGTTCCCCACCAGGTGCGAGAGGTCTTCTTTCCTCGTGATAGGGGGGAGGATTCCCTAGGCGAGTCGGAGCGTTGATAATGTTGGTCAATAATGTCAGGAGGATTCGCAGGCATGGGAGAGTCAGTGAGGTTTCCCTGAGAAAGCAAGGTCAATAAGCGAGATGATAAAAGAAAAGAGGCGAGAGGAGGAGTCAAGAATCACCTGTCGCTCCACAGAAGATGCGGGAGGAAGTGTAACGGCTGCCGAGGGGGCCGAGGAGATCGCGCCAGCCAAGAGTGGAGTGCCGGCGGTTTTGGCCTTCTTCGGGTGAGATGATGAAGGTGATGAAGCGGGGGTGCGAACCAAATATGGGATCAGGGCAGCTACATTCGCTTTATTTTGCTTTTGGACCATTGTGAGACGCTCATGGATACTTTGTCTGTGAGACATGTTAAGGGTATAAGAGAGGTGGAAATGATAAAAGGGGCACTCCATGATGAGGTGTGGTCTCATATTTATAGACTCCAGGGGGAGGGCCTGCCAAAGATTCTCATAAACGAATCCCAACGCCGCGAGTCTCGGTTGGACTTTCTTTCCGAGCTTGGGGCAATCTCGAAAAGAGCGGGGATTGTGTACAACCTTGGGCTCGCAGGAGGCGGCTCGAGCAGCGAACCGGAGAAGCAGGCGAGAGGAACTGGATAGGAAAGTGGGACCATGTGGTCCACTTGCAGGAGGCAAGACGGGGGCTCTCTACAGTAGGCGAGACGCCCTTTTGGGGCGCGAGCGGGCCCTTGAGGGAGAGATGGCTCCCATAATGCGGGATGCCTGCGAGACGAGCAGGAGGGCTCATCTTGTCGCTGGTCATTTCCCCACTTGCCATAAAGAAGAAAGGATGTTTTTATCTTCCTACCCCCAAGAGGGATTTTACTCTTCTACCCCAGGTAATTTTAGCCTTTTGCCCTTGGTGGTCTGCGTATAGCCCTTCAGAACAACGGAGTTTGGCTGTTGGCAGATCCAACCTATGGTATTTTGATAATTTCAGGTCAGTTCAGTATGGTTATTTGCAGATCCAACTCAGAGGCCTATAAATAGACTGATAAGGTGCCTGGGAAAAGGTTGTTGAACCTTTCTATATTCTTCATCAGAGGCACCTAGCTCAGCATTGGCTAAGGAGGGGAAGAACTTCAATTTCTTCTGGGTAAGAGGTGGGACCTCCAAGCTGAGACCTTCGGTCTGTTTTTGGTCATGTGACTCACGTCGGGAGGGCAGTTCGAGAAGAGTAAGTGTGTGTTGTAACTTCAGGTCCGAACTCTAGGTGGAATCGGGCAACTGGTTTCAACAACAATGATGAGGAAAAAGAGGACATCGCAAAGTCCCCCAAAAAACTCTTCGCAATCATAGATGGTTGTTTTTATTCTTTGAACATTATTTCTGGAACACTTTAGTACTCTTTCATTCATTTCAATATTTTGCATCAGAGATCCCATACTGACACTTTTCATTTTTTGAAGTGTCTCCTCTCTATTTTCTCTTTGCCAAAGGGATCGCTGAACCAACACGATATTGCCGAGTCTTGCTCGTCCCGCCATAGGTTGGTTTCTTGCTTAACACCATGATTACCACATTTAGTGGGGAGTGTTCGCATATATGCAGTGGGTGCCGTCCAATCTATGCAGGCAGACTTCAGGGCTTCGGATCCTAGCCGATATCAAACATACAACGCGCATCAAGGGATGTCCCTGTGTATTAGCTTTGTTGTGCTCCGCTAGGGATATATTACAGCTAAGATGATCGTTGTTTGACAAGCAATGGACCCTGGGTGTAGCCATGTCTCTGTGATATCTCACGTTGTGATAGTCGAATACTCTAAGGTACTCTCAATTCGTGCCTTCAGGGGACCCACAACATCGCTAATATTTTAGGGCGAGCAATGTTGTAGACCGCTTGGCGCACCTGGCCTAACTTATCAGCATATCTTGTAGCCCAAGGCATGAGAGCACTGCGTCCATCGTTCCTTCTTAGGATTTTGTTTTTCTTCTTTGTGCCTTTTTGGGGAACACCTAAGGCGCACCCAGCCTTTATAATCATCTTCGGGTATAGACCTCTTTGTGTAAGCTGCCTTTTTTCAGGTTAACAGGCAAAATCCAACCTATCTGAAGGATTCGAGACATCATATTTCTTGCTTATACTCTCCTTATATACTCAACTTTTACAGAACTCTATCCGCTGGCAATTAACCGTGCCCCCACTATGCTTATTGAATATTTTTTGGCACCAATTGTTTAATTAGAGAATCTAGTTCTCTTTGTATACAAACCGTACAGTCTAATCAAAATGGTTTTTTCTGGCTGGTCTGGATTTCATATTGAGGATATAATATTTGACCGCACAAGAATATTATTAATATGGCTTGATCTTTACTTGATTCTGCTCATTCTTTTACTCAGTTAATAGCTGGGTTTGTTGGATATTCTTTATGCTATTTAATTATATCTGCCTTACCGCATTAACATTTAGCAAAGATTAGCAAATATCCATGACTCCTCTTCAGGTATTCATGCCTTAAATTTCTTTTTACCTGCTTTAACTTCTCGTATTTTGCAGAGAATAGCAGGTATTTGCGAGCTCCCTTCAGGTACTCGCATTCTATTTTTCTTTCATATCTGCTTCATACTCTTCTCTTGCAGAGATTAGAAGGTATTTGCGAGTTCCATTCAGGTACTCGCATTCTAGTTTTCTTTCATGTCTGCTTCTTACTTTTCTTTTGCAAATATTAGCAGGTATTTGCGAGTACCCTTCAGGTACTCGCATGCATTCTATTTTTCTTCCATATCTATTTCTTACTTTTCATTTATAGAGATTAGCAGGTATTTGTGAGTTCCCTTCAGGTACTCGCATTGTATTTTTCTTTTATATCTGCTTCTTAATCTTCTTTTGTAGAGATTAGCAGGTATTTTCAAGTTCCCTTCAGGTACTCGCATTCTATTTTTCTTTTATATCTGCTTCTTACTCTTCTTTTGCAGAGATTAGCATGTATTTGTGAGTTCCCTTCAGGTACACGCATTCTATTTTTCTTTCATATCTGCTTCTTAATATTCTCTTGCAAAGATTAGCAGGTATTTGCAAGTTCCCTTCAGGTACTCGCATTATATTTTTCTTTCATATCTGCTTCTTACTCTTCTCTTGCAGAGATTATCAGGTATTTGTGAGTTCCCTTCAAGTACTCACATTATATTTTTCTTTCATATCTGCTTCTTACTCTTCTCTTGCAGAGATTAGCAAGTATTTGCGAGTTTCCTTCAGGTACTCACATTCTAATTTTCTTTCATATCACCTTCTTACTCTTCTCTTGCAGAGATTAGCGGGTATTTGCGAGTTCCCTTCAGTTACTCACTGTACAACCCCATATTCACTAGGTGGGACAAAGATGCCCCAAGGACCCGGATTAGGCTAGTCTTAGGCTTGCTTTGGGCTAAAATCGGATCAGATAAGTAACTAGGTGAGAAGGTTCCCGCCCATGGCAGGCAAAGGGCTTACGCCTCGGGTCTGTGGGAGCCTTCCAGCCCTAGGTGTTGAGTGATGCTTCTCCACTCAACACCCCTTCAGTCTTCTGGCTCCCACCCGTGATAGGCGGGAAGGCTCGCACTTGAGGGAAGCGGGGGGGGGCATAGAGATCAGTGGAAAGGCTTCCGCCGGGTGGGGTACAGGGGTGAAATTACCAGCTTGACAAACTTTGACCACAGTATTGGCAAATTATTCACAGAATGCAGTTATCTGAACTCAGGTCGACGAACTTGGATCTCAGGTTGACGAACAAGAATTCTCTGGTCGACGAACATGATTTCTCTGGTCGACGAAATTTGATCTCTGGTCGATGAAATCTATTCTCTGGTCGACGATTTCTGTGAAGTTCCAGACTTAGTACTTCCCTCAATTTGTGTCCTTATTCCATATTATCTAACAATATTTTCCTGAGTAATTAATGCATATATTCTCTGAATATAACCGTTAGTGGCAGCATTGATTATGGTCTTCATCAGGTTAAATATTTGCTTAATTAATTGGGACAGTTGAGGAAATTCATTAATGCAAATATTCTCTCCAACCGTATTTCATTCTCCAGGCAGTCAGCATTCAATGCAATGGAATTCAAAATTCAATGTAGAAATCGACTGAAGATATAAAAGAGTTTTTCTTTACAGTCTGGACATAGAGGAATACATATACAAAAAAGATCTATAACAAAACATTCTGAACCTTCTCTGTACAGAAAATATTTTGTTTTCTCCTTGACCTTACTGAAGAAGAAGAAGAACAACAAATACAAATCAAGAGTCTTCTTCAACTTCCACTCCAGAATTCTTAAAGGACAACAAACTTCTATCAGTCAGAAGTTCCTAGATCATTTTCAAGTCAAGGCTAAAGACTGAAGACCTACACCCTGTGTAAGGATCCATGTGGTATTGAAAGGAGTTCTTGACAACAGCAAATCCAATAGTCTTCTCTATTGAATAGAGAAAGAGAAGACATCATCAATCTCCCCCCCCCCCCCTTTGAATAAAGGGTTTATTAACTCCCTTCAAAAGTTTATTTGGTTTTTGGGAACCTGATCAAAAGCTCATAGGTGGCAGTCACCTGATCAAAACCTGCTAGTGGATTCCTACCAGGGTGGTAGAAGAGTGGATCTACCCAGGTTGGGGAACCACTATAAAATTTCTTGTGTTGTCTGGTTGCCCTTTTTCCTGTTGTTTTTGATGTGGCTGTGATAGATTAGGCTAGTAGTGCTGTGTTAGATTAGATTGACTTAGATTGCTCTTGATTTCTGTTAATCTTGGTATATCTTATTTTCATTACTCTGATAATATTTAAAACAACAAAAGGTTTTTAGATTACTCTATTCATCCCCCCCCCTAGAGTAAATCAGGTCTAACCCCATCTTTTAATTGGTATCAAAGCGGTTTCCTTTGGTTGTACAAGCTAACCCTTGAACGAAAAGATCTTATGTTAGATCTGATCTCTATTTATCTTAGGGTTATTTAGTTCATAACATGGCACAGAACAATGATTATGCAAGCACCAGACCTCCAGATTACAATCTGAACAAGTTTGCAATTTGGAAGGCAAGAATTAAATTGTACATGAATTCTATTGATGAGGACATTAACAATTCTATTTTGACAGGTCCTCCTCAACCAATAGTATCTACATATACATCAACATCAAGCACTCATGCTGTTCCACCACCTGAGTGGACAGATGCACAAAAAAGGCAAAGATTGCAGATGCTAAAGCCATGAACATACTGGCATAAACTATGTCAGATGACATATTTCAAAAGGTGGCTGAGTGCACATATGTAAAGGTAATCTGGGACTCACTTAACCAGATGGTTGCTGATTCAGCAGATGAAAGAAAAGATAGAAGATCAACTCTCATCTCACAGTATGAGAATTTCAAGAAGGAAGAAACAGAATCTGTTGGTGACATGTACAACAAATTAAGTACAATTATCAGTGAGTTGAAGACCTTGGACAAAGACATCTCTCTCATTGAGATTAATGACAAGATCCTCATGTGCTTCCCAAGCTCATGGGATTTCAGGATCTAGCCAATCAAGGAGGCCAGAAGTCTTAATGAGATTTCCACAGAATCTCTCCTGGGAAAGCTCAAATCTTATGAGCAGCTGACCAAGTCAATGGAAGCTTCAGAACAAAGGACTCCTCCACCAGTAAGAAAGGAGCAGAATATAGCCTTCAAAGCTACTAAAGAAACTGAAGCTTCAACACCAAATGAAGAACTCCTAAGTCTCTTAGCCAAGAGATTCTACAAGATGGCTAGGAAGGACTTCAGGGGAAAGTTATCTAGGCAGGATGACAAACCCAAGTATGATAAAACACCCACTAAATAAATAGTGTGTTTTGGGTGCAGGAAACCAGGACACTTCATCTCAGAGTGTCCTGAAAATCAAAAGAAAGAAAGGAGAAGAGAGAAATACTCCAGAAGATAGCAATACAGCAGGCCTTCCTCCAGCAAGTACAAAAAGAAGGAGAAGGGCTTTGTTGCTGAAACCTGGAGTGATACAGAAAATGAATGCAAATCCTCTAGCTCCAGTGAAGAGGAAGAAGAGTTAAAGGCAAGGGAAGTCTGCCTCATGGCTATCAATGCCTCATGCAGCAGGCCTGATGCTGAAGACCAAGCAGAAACTCATTCTGAGGAATCAGAATAGGAATCAGAGACAGAAGAGGATAAGGTAATCTCTTCTTTTGATTTCAATTCTATTGATTTTAAAAATGAATTCAAAGCCTTATGTAATTACCTAATAAAATCTGAAAAAGAAATCAAAATGCTGAGAGATAGGCAAGCTGAATTTGATAATCTATTTGCTGAAAACACTAAGCTCAAGGATGATTTAGTTTTAGCAAATGAATAAATCATTTCTCTAAAAATAGAATTATGTATGGCCAGGCAAATTGAGGAATCTCTCAATGGGAGAAGCCTTAAGCTGATGGGCATCACAAGTATAGTCAATGCCAGACTGAATGGCAAGCTGAGCTTAGGTGCTTCATCAAGCATACCTCCCATACTTAAGAAAAACATATTAACTAGTCCAATAAAATTTGTCTCTGAAAAAGGAATGGAAAAGATAAACAATAATAAAAATGATAAACAACCTGAATTAAAACTTAAGAATAAGAATAGAAACAAG
This sequence comes from Platanthera guangdongensis, assembly GCA_039583875.1. NCBI lineage: Eukaryota > Viridiplantae > Streptophyta > Magnoliopsida > Asparagales > Orchidaceae > Platanthera > Platanthera guangdongensis. The sequence goes on along the minus strand of CM077153.1, from coordinate 50,587,784 downwards.
AAAAATCTAAATAAAAACAATGTTCAACAGTTTTCGTCGAACTCAGATCGACGAAATGTGGCTAGTTCGTCGAACTCAGATCGATGATCTATGAACGCCAACATTAGCCATAATAATTCGTCTTACTGCGATCGACGAATCTTGTATGATTCTTTGAGCAGAGATCGATGAACATGGGGCATAGAAAATGAATGTATTCATTCTCTGAGCAGAGATCGACGATCTCATCCCATCTCATCGAACTCCGGTCGACGAACTTACAACACTTCGTCGAACCCAGTCAGACTTAATAAAAATCATAACTTCAACAGAAATTCTAATTCTTCTAAAACTTAAACCCAACCAAGATCCACTATCAATCAATTTAATCAATGGATTATACCACCTAGAAGATATCACCTCTTAGGTTATAAATGTCAACCTGAATATTCATTTATTTCCAGTTTTATCTATGTAAAGAAAGAAGGACCCAAGGTAACATGGGTCAGGAATGGCTAATCTGTTTTATTGTTGGTGAAAGATTATCCTACCACAGAACAACAGTGGTATTTGGATAGTGGTTATTCTAAGCATATGACTAGAAATAAGGCCAACTTAACTCATTACAAGGTAAAGCTAGGACCAAAAGTAATATTTGGTGACTCCAATTGTGGCTAGACTGAAGGCTATGGAAAATTCAAGATTAGAGTTGTCATCTTCAGGAATGTAGCTTATGTAAGTGGACTGAAGCATAACCTTATCTCCATAAGTGAATTATGTGATGAAAGGTATCAGGTATCATTCACTAACACTTCCTGTATTATTACTTCTTTAGAAAACCATGTAGTTTTGACTGGCACTAGAATAGAAAATATTTACTTAGTTAATTTTGAATCTGCCAAAACAGAAATATGTTTATTTTATTCAACTAGCAAAAATAATGACCTTTGGCATAGGAGATTAGGTCATGTTAATCTGAAAAACATTGCTAAACTATCTAGGGACAATCTTATTAGAGGATTGCCTTCTTGCCCCTACAAGAAGGAAAGCCTTTGCAGGGCTTGTCAATTAGGCAAGCAAACTAAAAGTAGTTTTAAATCATTAAATAAAAGTGACTCACCTTGGATATTGTACTTACTACATATGGACCTTTTTGGCCCTATTGCAGCACAAAGTCTAGGAGGGAAATCTTATACTTTAGTGATTGTAAATGACTTCTCTAGATTCACTTGAGTTTTCTATCTGAAATCTAAGTCTGGTAACTTCAAGGTTCTTATAGATTTTCTCAAGAACATACAGATTGAGTGCTCTACTCCAGTTGCATTGATCAGAAGTGATCATGGTACTGAGATTGAGTCTCTTCTTATGCAAGAGTTCTGTAGGAAGGAAGGTATCAGGCACTGCTTCTCAGCTTCTAGAACACCTCAACAAAATGGGGTTGCTGAATGGAAGAATAGAACATTAATTGAATCAGCAGGCATATTACTTGCATATGCTATGTGCCCCTATCCTTTTGGGCAGAGGCTGTGAGCACAACAAATTATGTACTGAATAGAAGTCTTATACACAAACTTAAGAATAAGACTCCTTATGAGCTACTTAAAGAGAAGAAACCTAAAGTAGACTATTTTAAAATATTTTGTTGCATATTCTATATTCATAACAATGACAAGAAATTTATTAGAAAGTTTGAAGCTAAGGCTGCAGAGGGAATTTTTCTAGGATATTCCCAAGTTAGCAAAGCTTATAGGGTCTTTAATAAATCTACTTTAAAAATTGAGGAATCTGTTCATGTAACTTTTGATGAGCTAACATGTCTTATAAGGAGAAAGAAATTTCTACCAACAGCTCATTGCAGGTACTTGTGTGAAAGATTTGATGATCTAAGCCTCACCTAAGAGGTTCCAATACATCCCTCTCCACAAGTTGAAGAAGAAAGTGAAGAAGAAAGTTTAGAGGTGGCTGAAACCTATCCAACAGCTAATGAAATTCCACAAGAGGAATTAATTCCCCAAGCTGTTGAACAACCAACTCCACCCACTGAATTTGTCATACTTAGATATCACCATGTATCTTAAGTGATTGGATATATTTTAGTTGGTTTATCGACCAGGCATCAACTCAACCAAGACTTGATGCATGTCTGCTTCATATCTCAAATTGAGCCCAATCCATTAAAGATGCAGAGCAAGATCCCCACTGCTTTGTTGCAATGCAAGAGGAGCTCAATTAATTTGAGTGGTGCAGAGTTTGGGATTTAGTTCAAAGACCCAAAGACTATTCAGTCATTAGAACTAAATGGGTATATAAAAACAAGCTGGATGCCCAAGGTGTCATCATAAGGAATAAAGCAAGACTTGTTGCTTAAGGTTATAGGCAAAAGGAAGGGATTGACTATGACCATACTTTTGCTCCTGTTGTAAAGCTGGAAGCAATCAGGATCTTCCTTGCATATGCTGCCTACAAGAAATTCAAGGTTTATCAAATGGATGTCAAAAGTGCTTTTCTGAATGGAGAACTTAAAGAAGAGATTTATGTTGAACAACCTCCAGGTTTCATCTCTCCAACTCATCCCTCATATGTCTTTAAATTGCATAAAGCTCTCTATGGTCTAAAGCAAGCTCCAAGAGCTTGGTATGAAACCTTAGCTAGCTTTCTCATAGAGCATAAGTTTTCTAGGGGTATAGTAGATAAGACATTATTCACTAGACATCATAAGGATTAAATTTTGTTAGTACAAATTTAAGTAGATGATATTATTTTTGGGTCTACAGATTCCAAACTATGCAAGAGGTTCTCTGACCTCATGCATTCAAAATTTGAAATGCGTAGCATGGGTGAGCTCTCCTACTTCCTTGGTCTCCAAGTGAAACAGCTACCTGATGGCATCTTCATATCCCAGGCTAAGTACGTTAAGGAGCTTATCAAAAAGTTTGGGATGGCTGATGCCTCAGCAAAGAAAACACCCATGGCCTCTAATGAGGTAATTGACTCTTATGAACATGGGAAACCTGTTGATCAGAAATTATATAGGGCCATTGTTGGATCATTGTTATACCTTACAACAAGCAGACCAGATATATTGTTTGCTACATGTCTTTGTGCTAGGTTCCAGGTGAACCCTAAAGAATCTCACCTAATTTTATTAAAAAGGATTTTGAGATATATAAAGAGTTTTCCTAGTCTAGGACTTTGGTATCCCACTGAGTCAGAGTTTGAGTTAACTGGATACTCAGATACTGAATTTGATGGATGCAGAGTAGACAGAAAAAGTACCTCAGGAACATGTCAGTTCCTTAGTATGAGATTAGTCTCTTGGTTTTGCAAGAAGCAGTCATCTGTGTATACATCAACTGCTGAAGCATAATACATTGCAGCTGTTAGTTGCTATTCCCAGATGCTATGGATTCAGAACCAACTTCTAGACTATGGGTTCAACTTAAATAATTCAACTCTACTATGTGACACCACAAGTGCAATTTTCATTGCACAAAATCCAGTCCATCATAGTAGGACTAAACATATAGACATTAGGCACCATTTCATTAGAGAGTGTGTGGATAAAAATAAAATTAATCTTGTCTTTATCTACACTGATTTGCAAAGAGCAGATATCTTCACCAAATCTTTGGATGAGAGGAACCATCTGTTCTTCATAAATCAGCTTGGTATGATAAATGGAGAAACCTTAATTTAATTCATGTCTATGGTCGATGAATTTTTCAAAGTTCGTCGAACGGAGATCGACAAACTGGGAAAAGTTCTAGAGAAATTTGTCGAACGGAGTTCGACGAACTCTCAGTGAGTAAAGTTATTTTCGTCGACCGGAGATCGACGAATTTGCTTCAGAAAAGTTTCGTCGAACTGAACTCGACAAAATGTTTTCACATCTTCTGACTGAGATCGACGAATTCTTTTGACTATAAAATATTTCGTCGACCTTAGATTGAAGAATTTTTATTATTCGTCGGACGGAGTCTGCCGCTTCATATTCTGAAAACTTTATATCTAGGTTTTCTTCGACCTCTGTCACGCGCTTTCAGTTCTCTTGCACTTGATCTCTTTGTTTTTGTTGCGGGCGAATTTGAAAGATATTGTACCTAATCACCTAGAGGGGGGGTGAATAGGTGACTAAAATCATTTTAACGTCTTAGGCAGAATTCAGTTTATATCACAGAATTATAACTACTTTTCCACAGCAATCAATCAGCAATCACAGAATATCACATGCACACAGTGAACACACAGGTTTATAGTGGTTCCCCAAGGTTTGGGTACATCCACTTCCCCCTTCGCCTATCTAGTAGTGTACTAGATTCGGCCAAACTCCTCCACTATCTCAGATCCTCAGATCTTACACTCAGAACCCCAAAACAGGTTCCTACAGCTCAGGCCCAAGGCCATACAACTCAGTCTTCTACAAAGACCTACACTCAGCTTTTTCACAAAGCCTACACTCAGCCACAGCAGGCCTACACTCAGCCACAACAGGCCTACACTCAGAGATACAAATCTCCTACACTCAGGCACACAAGCCCTACCACTCAGCCTTTATAATTACAGGCATACAAACTCAGATCCCTAAGGATCTTACAAGATAATATGAATACAAAATGTAAACCCTACAACTCAGAGAAAAGAGAGAAGAGTTGTGAGTTTCTTGATGAGTTCTTGGAAGAACTCAGCTGAGATCAACCTGACTTGGCTTTCTTCAAAGCTTCTTGAATGTAGAACACAATAAGATTGATCTCCTCTGCAGTTGATCCTTGATCTCTGCAACTTAAGATTCAGAACAAAATCTGAACCCTTCTTCTCAGCCTGGTTCCAACGGCTGTCTTCTTGGATGGAGCTCTCTCTCTCCAACTACTTAGATCTACACTGGATTCCTCAATGAATAGCTAGATCTTCTTTGTATTACTTGATGTGTTGATCTACATTTTCTGTTGACAGTGTAAGCCTATTTATAGACCTTCTTCATGGTAACCGGCTGGTCCGGTCCCTAACTGATTTCTAACAACTCTGACAGGTACAGTAGACCGGCTGGAATGGCAGCTGTCAAGTCATCCAGTCAGTTCTTGAAAATTCTGTAACTGTCTGAAAGTGTCGAGACTGTCTGTCTTTAAGTGTAGACACTTACAGACTAAGTGTCGACACAAGATCACTAAGTGTCGACACTAGCCTACAAGGTGTCGACACAACTCCTTGTGTTGTAGAATTCACTTCTCGACACAGCTTCTTCTTCATGTGTCGACACTGATATTGAGTGTCGACACAACTCCTTGTTCTTCAGCACTTAGTTGAATTCCTGTAAGTGTCGACACAATACCTTTGTGTCGACACATCTTCATGTGATCAACTTGTTCAGTGTCGACACATCTTCTTGGTGTCGACACATGCCTTCTGTGTTGATACTTGCTGAGTGTCGACACTGCTTCTTGTGTCGACACATTCTTCTTCTGTTGAGACTTTGGCTGAGTGTCGACACATCTCCTTAGTGTCGACACTTGTACTTAGAATTTTGTTGAACTTTGCTAAGTGTCGACACAGCTCCTTGTGTCGACACTTTCTTCAAGTGTTGAGTCTTCTGCTGAGTGTCGACACATTAGTTCTTGTGTCGACACTTTCTTCAAGTGTTGAGTCTTCTGCTGAGTGTCGACACATTCTTTATTATGTCGACACTTATACTTAGACTCTGCTGACTTTTGCTGAGTGTCGACACAGCCTCCAAGTGTCGACACATTCTGATGTATACACAGTTCCTCTGGGTGTCGACACAACTGCTAAGTGTCGACACTGCTTCACTGGACTTTTCTTCATTGAGTGTCGACACAGCTCCTTGTGTCGACACTTTCTGTCTGGTGTCGACTCTGCATCCCTGGTGTCGACACAAGTACTCCAAGTGTCGACACAAGTATTTATAAGTGTCGACACTTTCCCTCTAGGTGTCGACACATGGACTTAGAAACTTTTTCATCTTCCCTGCAAATACTTAACCTGCACAGGTAAACTCAACATACATCAAATACATTTTGATGTATATCATTGAGTAGGGTGAGGCTTCTTCAAATCAGGTACATTAGAACCAATGTACCCAACAATCTCCCCCTATTTGGAGAAGTCATAACCCTTAGTCAATGATATACACCATACAGAATAAAATCATAGCATGATGTAAAGCAGGATTATATAACAGGGCAAACATAAACATGTATCAAACAAAACATGTATACTAAGATATCATCTCAGAACAATTATGAAATAAATTTATAACACATCACATTGTTCTAACACTTTGTCATATTCATCATACAAAAATTTACAAAGTGTGTTAAAATCAAAATATTACAACTGTAAACTTAAGATAAATCTATTCTAATTCTGATCAGCCTCCTTAATCACAATTCCTTTTCCTGATTGTACTTTGGCTTGTACAGGGGCTTCAGCAACTTCAGTATCAGCAGGTTTTTTCCCTTTCAGATCCTTCTTCTTTAGCTCTTCAGCTTTAATCTTTTGCCTCTCAAAGTAATGATATGGCTTGAGAAAGTACTTGCTAGGCTCCTGAGCAGTAGGAGGTAGCTTTCCCATCTTTTCCTTCCTTCTATATTGCACTATGGCTTCTTGCCTTGTCTCATGCTTTCTCCATTCCAGTTCAGAAAACCATTTGTTTCTATCTTGAATATTATCTTTTGCAGCCTTTCATGCAGTTAAGATAATGTTTCTTGAAATGGGGCTCCACTGCTCAAAGTCGGGCCTTTGTTCAGCTTGCTCTCTGAACCTCTTCTTAGACAATCTAGCTTCTTGTTCTTTCAGAAAAGCTTCTTGCATAGCCTCAGATACTGGCTGAACCACTTTTTCTATAATGACATTTTCCTTTGCCCCAGGTGGGCTATACATGGACTGTATATCACCATGTATCATATCAAAATCTGGAGGAGGGTAGATTACGTGAGCCACTTCAGGTTGCTCCCCTCCTAGATATGCAGGATGTATCCCAAATTCTGCCACATTGTCATCATCACATAAAGGAGGATAACCAAGAGTTGCTCTGATAGAATTAGAAATCCACTTAGCATGATCAGAGCTGGCTTTGACTAACACCCTCTCCCCCTTTATGACTTCTCTTTCCATGTGATCTCTTAGATCATCCTTTTGAAATCGTACTTGGGCATCCAAATAGTTGACTCCATCTTTAAAGAAAGGTTTCAACCTTTGGAGTTTTTCAGTTATCAACTTCTGAGAGTCTTGAATTGTAGAAGTAACATCAGTTAAACTCTTTTGCAATGCTTTATCAAACTCTGCCTTAGCAGTAGCATTAGAAGTGGTCAGTCCAGTAGCTATGTTCTTCATCTCAGTGACAATTGCATTGTGTGAAGCAGTCAAATTGTCATTCATTCTGATCTGGTTCTCAAGAACATACCCTTGCTTCTGTGCAATGTCATCCACTTGAGCTTTTATTTTCTCTTGATGAGTAGCTAAGTAGACTACTGCATTCCCTCCCTTGTGGAAGCAGTCAGTCATCTCCTTCTTATTGAGATTCACCTCAAATCTTATGGACTTAATATCCTGGGTCAGATCAACCTGTAAAGACTTATGTCCCTCATCCACATATGTTTCAATGGCTTTCCTGTACTCATCAAGCTTGATCTGCATAGCAACCAGCAGAGCATTGTAATCTACAGTTGGTGCTGGCTGTAGTGCAGGCTGTGGTGCTATAGTTTGCAGAGCTTTCTTATAAGTCTGGCTTCTTCTTTTAAATACTTGAAATTTCCTTTTCTTAGCTCTTGCTGCCTCCTCATCTTCAGAAGCTGAGGTGCCGGCTATGTCTACCCTCTCCCTAGGGAGCTCCTCAACTTCCTTTTGCTTCTCAGGCTCTTTACTTGTAGGTTCTTATAGAATTTCCACTGGCTCCCCCTCAATAGGAGCATTCTCCCCCTCAGCAGCAGCATTGTCCTTGTCAAAGTCTGTCTGATCTAGATTAAGAAAGAGATCTTGCATGGTAAATTCTTGTTGAGGAAGAGATGGAGATTCTCTTAGCTCATCTGTTACTTGATGTGGTTCCACTTGATTTGCAACAGATGTGTCCTCCATGACAACATCTGGGGGTATACTATCAATCTGTGGTTGCTGATTAATATGATTTAAGGAATCAGACAAATCAGTATCCTCTATAGGAAAATCTAATGCATTAATCTCAGTGATTATCTCAAGAATAGTGTTTGTAGCCTGTTCACTGTCCAGTGGAGTTGGCCCTTCCACTACTAGAGGCTCCCCCTGGATTTGATCCTGGTGTATGGGGCTAGCTGGTGGTAGCTCCCCCTGCCTCTCTGCATCATCTTGTTGAGCTGGAGACTTCCCAGCATCTCCAGTGTCTTCTTCATCAGGAGTGAAGACAACTTGTTCTTCTGAACTGCTGGATGATTCTTGAGCCACTGGGGCTGTTTTCTTCTTCTTCTTTAGGGGTGTTACTTTCTCAGGAGTAGGCATATCCTTAGTTAAAACTCTGTCCCACCTAGAGAATATCCTCATGTCCATCTTTCTCATATGGTTGATTTTAGTGTCTGCAGCTTGACTCATAACTTCTGGTATACTACCAGTAAGGTATAAACTTAGTATTCTACCCAAATTGGGTTTCTTCAGACTCTCCTTAATCTTCTTAAATAATACTGCAGACCAATCAGTAGTTAGTTGAAAGATAATCCTTGTCATAATGCTGAACATATAAGCTGAAATCCTGTCACGTCCTCCAGACTTGCACAGGATAACTTTTCCAACAATTTCTGAGAGAAATTTCCCCTGGCTGTTCATGCCTTTCCTATTGAATACAGATCCAATTTTCAGTTTGGAATCCAGTCCACACCAAGTTAAAGCTTCTCTGGTCTTTGAAGCAGTAACTTCATCTTCTTCCTTTATTCTTGGGAGGTTTAATGCCTTTCTCAAACTTTTTGGTGAAACCTTCACCTTTTCACCATGAACCCTATACTTTATCTTGAATCCAGAATCGTCTACTTTAGCTCCATTCAGGAATTCCAAGACTTCTTTCTTTCAGATCTTAGTCGGCTCTGAAACAAGAAATTCTAACCCTGAGTCTGCAACTAGGGTTACTACATCCTTGATTTCCTGTTCTGCTTCGTCAAACGCTTGGCGCACCAGTTCATATCCTTCATTGACGTTCTCCTCGATCTTTGGCGCCATTAAGGTTTGAAGAATTTGAATTGAGATAGGAGCAGTGTCGACACACAAGTTTGGTCTCGAAACTTCAGTGAGCGTGTCGACAGACAATGGAGAAATCCTATTTATACCTTTCTAAGATTGAAGATGAAAGGGCGGGTTAACTAACTCAAATTGTGTCGACACTGATGAAAAGTGTCGACACTGACTTATAATGTCTCGACACCTATGTGTCGACACAAGTTTAGTCAACAGAATATATGTGTCGACACTTGTTTATGTGTCGACACCGCTTAGCTTGACACTTAGTCGAGATATTACTTCACTAATTCTGAGTAAAGTCTAAGTGTCGACACCACCTTGGATGTGTCGACACCTACTTATTATGTGTCGACACTAATTTTCTGAAGTGTCGACACCAACTTCCTAGATGTGTAGACACCTTTTCTCTGAAGTGTCGACACTAATTTTCTGTCTCGACACAAACAACTCTGTGTGTCGACACTATTTTACTTAGCCATTTCTATAAACTTATTCTAAGTTTATCATACCTAGTTCAATTTTAAACTTATTGAACTTTGATTCTTCTAAGGGCTTAGTATACATATCAGCTAGTTGATTATCTGTTTTAACATATTCCAGTAAAATATCTTCTTTTTCTACATGTTCCCTGAGAAAATGATATTTTATTTCAATATGTTTAGTTCTACTATGGGAAACAGGATTGTTTGCAATTGATATAGCACTAGTAGAATCACAAAACAGTGGTGTTCTACTTACCTGAATTCCATAATCCTCAAGCTGATGTTGTATCCATATAAGTTGAGCACAGCAACTTCCTGCAGCCACATACTCTGATTCTGCTGTGGAGATAGCCACACTTGTTTGCTTTTTGCTACTCCATGAAATCAGTCTTCCACCTAGGAATTGACAGGTTCCAGTTGTACTTTTTCTGTCTTCTTTGCATCCTGCAAAGTCTGCATCTGAATAACCTGTTAGATCAAAGTCTCCATTCCTAGGGTACCAAAGGCCTAGATAAGGAGTGCCCTTTAGATATCTCAGTATCCTTTTGACTGCTATCAAATGAGACTCTTTAGGGCATGCTTGGTACCTAGCACAGACACATGTAGCATACATGATATCTGGTCTACTTGCAGTCAAATAGAGTAGGGAGCCAACTATCCCTCTATACAAAGTCTCATCTACAGGTTTCCCTGCATCATCCTTGCTAAGAGACATACTTGACCCCATAGGAGTCTTCATGGTACTAGATGAATCCATATCATACTTCCTTATGAGTTCTAGGGTGAACTTAGACTGGCATATGGATAATCCATTCTCAGTCTGTCTAACTTGGAGACCCAAGAAGAACTTAAGTTCCCCCATACTGCTCATCTCAAATTATCCTTGCATTAGTTTTGCAAACGTTTTGCAAAGACTACTTTCAGTAGACCCAAATATGATGTCATCTACATATATTTGGACTAGTATTATCTTGCCTCTAGATTCCCTAAGGAATAGAGTCTTGTCTATTTTCCCCCTTGTGAATTTATTCTCAATGAGAAAACTAGATAGGGTTTCATACCAAGCCCTAGGGGCTTGTTTTAACCCATACAAAGCTTTCCTAAGTCTATAGACATAATTAGGTTGAGTTGAATCAACAAAACCTGATGGCTGTTCCACATATACTTCCTCCTTTAGATTACCATTTAGAAAGGCTGACTTTGCATCCATTTGGTAAACTTTAAATCCTTGAAAGGTTGCATAGGCCAGGAACATCCTTATGGCTTCCAGTCTGGCTACTGGAGCAAAGGTTTGATCAAAGTCAATACCTTCTTCCTGTCTATATCCTTTAGCAACCAATCTTGTTTTGTTCTTTATGATGACTCCATGTTCATCCATCTTGTTCCTAAAGATCCACTTGGTCCCAATTATGTTGTGGTCTTTTGGTTTAGGAACAAGCTCCCAGACCTTGCACCTCTTGAACTGATTCAGCTCTTCTTGCATTGCCTCAATCCAATGAGGGTCTAGGATGGCTTCTTCAAACTTCTTTGGCTCTACTTGGGATAGAAAACTGGAGTAGAGTGTTGCACTCAGATTTCTGCTCCTTGTTTGTACCCCTTGTCTTAGATCACCAATGATTTGATCAGCGGGATGATCTCTTAGATGCCTATTAGCTGGAGGCATCCTGGCTCCAGGTTGAACTTCTTCAGTTTCTTCAACTTGCTGCACTCCTTGAACTTCTTCATCATTAGGTACATGTAGTACTCCCCCTGGACAACAGCCACTATCTTCTACCTGCTGTCTTGCAGTAGGTTCTTCTTCAATAGTGAGCTTGTCCATCTTCTTAGTTACACATGTGGAGCTGCAAATACTACTAGACAACTCATTGTTAATAAGTCTAGTTTCATCAAATACTACATGTACAGACTCTTCTACAACTTGAGAAGACAAGTTGTAGACTCTATAAGCCTTACTATTGGTGTTGTACCCAACAAAGATCCCCTCTTGGGACTTGGCAGCAAACTTAGTCAAGTAAGACTTTCCATTGTTAAGTATAAAGCACTTACAACCAAAGATCCTGAAATAGGATAGGTTTGGTTTTCTGCCTTTCACAATCTCATAGGGGGTCTAATTGTGGCTCTTAGTAATGATAGTCCTATTAATTACATGGCATGCAATATTAACTGCCTCAGCCCAAAAATATTCTGGTAGAGATGTGTCACTTAATAGGGTCCTACCAGCCTCAATCAAGGTTCTATTCTTCCTCTCAGTAATGCCATTTTGCTGAGGTGTTCTTGGTGAAGAAAACTCTTGAAATATCCCAAATTCTTCACATAGTTTTGCCATACTATCAGACTGAAATTCAGTACCATGGTCACTTCTTATCTTGACCACTGTACTGTCTAGTTCATTCTGAATTTGTTTGACAAAGCTATAGAAGATACTAGGTGTTTCAGATTTCTATCTAAGGAAGAACACCCAGGAAAACCTTGAGTAATCATCTACAACTACAAAGGTATAGACCTTCCTACCTAGGCTGTGAACTGGCATAGGACCAAAGAGATCCATATGCAAGAGGTATAAGCACCTCACAGCATCTTTGTTTTCAATGCTACTAAAGGTGGATCTAGTCTGCTTGCCCTTTTGACAAGCTGAGCATATTCCATCTTTAATACACTTAACTTGAGGACCATTCCTCACTAACTCTTTGCTAAAGAGTTGGTCAATTGTCTTGTAGTTGAGATGGGCTAGCCTCTTGTGCCATTTGACACAATGAGAGACTTTCTCATCAGCTACAAGACACACTGAAGAACCATTGTTCTCAACCATAATGTCTAGGTAATAGACATTCCTTTTTCCATAACCTATCAAAATGATCTCTTGATCATTTGACCTCCTGATATGACAACCATCTTTGACAAATGAGATGTCATATCCTACATCACTCAATTGACTTATACTAATAAGGTTATGTTTCAAACCTTTAACATAAGCCACTTGAGTAATAGTTATATGGGAGCTAGAAATGTTACCAAAACCCTTGATGATTCCTTTTTCAGAACCACCAAAGGTGACTTTAGGACCATCTTTGATTGGAGTGAAGTCCTTTAGCAATCTCCTAGTTCCAGTCATGTGTCTGGAACATCCACTGTCCAAGTACCATATTGGGGCATGGCCACTTGGACTTACCTGCAAAACAGATTAGTGAACCTTAGAACCCAAAGAATTCTTGGGTCCTTGGTACTGGTTAGTTTGCTTCCTAACAAAGCTACCTGCAGGTCTTCCAACAGGCAGTTTGCTACACACTTTGGCACTTGCATTGTGCCAATAGTCCATGGCAAAGTGGTCTACCTTGCCACCGCACCAACACTCAAACCTATTGTACCTTTGCTTAGGTACATTCTTAGCTATTTTATCTACAGCTGGCTTGTTGAGAGCTGGGGCTTTGCCCTTGGACTTGGACTGAACAGTCCTTGCAGGTTTAGTAAACCCCAGTCCAGCTTTACCTTTTTGATGAACAAATTCATCAATTAAGGGTAGAACAGACTTTGGTTTAGAAAACCTAGCAACTAAATCTCTCTCCTTCTGAAGACTAATCTCAAGACTTTGATTTGATCATTCTTAAATGATATAGTCCCCATCTGAATCACAGTTATGTGCTTCAGTCTGGCTATTTCATTTAGCTTTTGATCAAACATTTTCTCAAAATCAGTTGCAGCAACTTTGAGATTAGCAATTTCCTTTGCCTGACTCTTGGCTAGGGACTTGCTCTTCTTAAAAGCTTGCAACAGAACTTTATATTCATCTATCAATTGATGAATATCCTCTTCAGACTCAGATGCACTCCCATCACTTGATGATGATGAATCTGATTCTGAACTAGCACAAGAAATTGAACTTAAAGAACAATTTTGTACCTTACTAGGTCCAGGCTACTCCTGGATTTTGTCACTTTCTGTCAATGCCATCAGTACTTGGCACTGACTGTCCTCTTGTTCATATATAGAGTTCATGATCTGAATGAACTCTTCTTCCTCTTCCTCAGCAAACAGTCCTATGTATGCTTCAGCATCTCACTCAGTTTCTGATGAAGATATGTCTGACAGGCTCTTATCCTTTTTGGCAACAAAAGAACTTTCCTTCTTACCCTTGAATTGAGTCTTCTTCTTATCATTAGACTCCTTCCTTTTCTCTGGACAGTCTGCAATAACATGTCCTTGTCTATTACAGCAATAACATACTATTTTTGATAGAGTTGCTTTGCTTGGCTTGGTCTTTTTTCTGTCTTTCCTTGATGACTTTTTGTTCTGATAATAGTCATCTTTACCCTGTGAAGTAGATGGCTTTGTCCTCCACTGTTTCTTCTTTAAGAACTTCTGAAAGTGTCTTGTGAATGCTGCAAAGTGCTCATCACTTTCATTGCTTTCAGACTTTCTACTTGCTGACTCATCTGATTCAGTCTCAGCTACTTTAGGAGGTGGAGTTGGTGACTTACTTCTGTATTTTCTGGGGGCTTCTGTTTTAAATGCCACTGTCCTTTCCTTATGTTCACTTCTTGTAGTCGTCTACTCTTCTTTCCTCACCATCAATTGCATTTCATAGGATAACAATTTTCCAAACAAAGTTGGAGGAGGAATTTCTGCTAACTTTGTCATTTCCCTTATGGTACAGATCTTGGTGTCCCAATCTTTTGTAAGGGACCTTAAGAACTTATCATTTAACTCATAATTACTGAATTCTCTGCCATAGGACATTAGCTCATTCACAATCCTATAGAACTTCTTATAGCATTCAGTTATGCTATCAGTCCTACCTTGCCTGAAACTTTCATATTCCTTGTTTAATAAGGACTTTTTGTCCTGCCTCACTTCTTCAGAACCCTCCATGTACACAATAAAAGTATCCCACATCTCCTTAGATGTCTTACAGTGTATCAAATTCTGAAAGGTAGCATCATCTATAGCACTCACAATGATATTTTGAGCCCTCTTGTCCATTGTGGCTAGAATTATCTCATCCTTTGTCATTTCAGAGAAATCCTTAGGTTTTCTCTGATTTGCATCCAGGACTGAAACCTTCATGGGCACATATGACCCTTCTTTAACTGTGATGTAAATTCTAGGGTCTGAGGCTTCCATAAATAGTCTCACCCTTTCCTTCCAGATGCCAAATATTTCTTTTCTGCAAATGGGTAGCTTCATGGATCCCAATTCCTTATGATTCTCAGTGGAACCCATGGTTCTTGATTTTCTTGATTCTGCAAGTTACTTAGACTGAATCTGCTAACAGGATCTACTCAGATAGTTATGTCCCTTTGTGAGTAACCTCGCTTTGATACCACTTGAAAGATATTGTACCTAATCACCTAGAGGGGGGTGAATAGGTGACTAAAATCTTTTTAACTTTTTAGGCAGAATTCAGTTTATATAACAGACTTATAACTACTTTTCCATAGCAATCAATCAGCAATCACAGAATATCACATGCACACAGTGAACACACAGGTTTATAGTGGTTCCCCAAGGTTTGGGTACATCCACTTTCCCCCTTTGCCTATCTAGTAGTGTACTAGATTCGGTCAAACTCCTCCACTATCTCAGATCCTCGGATCTTACACTCAGAACCCCAAAACAGGTTCCTACAGCTCAGGCCCAAGGCCCTACAACTCAGTCTTCTCCAAAGACCTACACTCAGCTTTTTCACAAAGCCTACACTCAGCCACAGCAGGCCTACACTCAGCCACAACAGGCCTACACTCAGAGATACAAATCTCCTACACTCAGGCACACAGGCCCTACCACTCAGCCTTTATAATTACAGGCTTGCAAACTCAGATCCCTAAGGATCCTACAAGATAATATGAATACAAAATGTAAACCCTATAACTCAGAGAAAAGAGAGAAGAGTTGTGAGTTTCTTGATGAGTTCTTGGAAGAACTCAGCTGAGATCAACCTGACTTGGCTTTCTTCAAAGCTTCTTGAATGTAGAACACAATAAGATTGATCTCCTCTGCAGTTGATCCTTGATCTCTACTACTTAAGATTCAGAACAAAATCTGAACCCTTCTTCTCAGCCTGGTTCCAACGGCTGTCTTCTTGGATGGAGCTCTCTCTCTCCAACTACTTAGATCGACACTGGATTCCTCAATGAATAGCTAGATCTTCTTTGTATTACTTGATGCGTTGATCTACATTTTCTGTTGACAGTGTAAGCCTATTTATAGACCTTCTTCATGGTAACCGGCTGGTCCGGTCCCTAACTGATTTCTGACAACTCTGACAGGTGCAGTAGACCGGCTGGAATGGCAGCTGTCAAGTCATCCAGTCAGTTCTTGAAAATTCTGTAACTGTCTGAAAGTGTCGAGACTGTCTGTCTTTAAGTGTCGACACTTACAGACTAAGTGTCGACACAAGATGACTAAGTGTCGACACTAGCCTACAAGGTGTCGACACAACTCCTTGTGTTGTAGAATTCACTTCTCGACACAGCTTCTTTTTCATGTGTCGACACTGATATTGAGTGTCGACACAACTCCTTGTTCTTCAACACTTAGTTGAATTCTTGTAAGTGTCGACACAACACCTTTGTGTCGACACATCTTCATGTGATGAACTTGTTCAGTGTCGACACATCTTCTTGGTGTCGACACATGCCTTCTGTGTTGATACTTGCTGAGTGTCGACACTGCTTCTTGTGTCGACACATTCTTCTTCTATTGAGACTTTGGCTGAGTGTCGACACATCTCCTTAGTGTCGACACTTGTACTTAGACTTTTGTTGAACTTTGCTAAGTGTCGACACAGCTCCTTATGTCGACACTTTCTTCAAGTGTTGAGTCTTCTGCAGAGTGTCGACACATTCTTTCTTGTGTCGACACTTTCTTCAAGTGTTGAGTCTTTTGCTGAGTGTCGACACATTCTTTATTATGTCGACACTTATACTTAGACTCTACTGACTTTTGCTGAGTGTCGACACAGCCTCCAAGTGTCGACACATTTTGATGTAGACACAGTTCCTCTGGGTGTCGACACAACTGCTAAGTGTCGACACTGCTTCACTGGACTTTTCAAGTTCATTGAGTGTCGACACAGCTCCTTGTGTCGACACTTTCTGTCTGGTGTCGACTCTGCATCCCTGGTGTCGACACAAGTACTCCAAGTGTCGACACTGCTTGTCTGGGTGTCGACACAAGTCTTCATAAGTGTCGACACTTTCCCTCTGGGTGTCGACACATGGACTTAGAAACTTTTTCATCTTCCCTACAAATACTTAACCTGCACAAGTAAACTCAACATACATCAAATACATTTTGATGTATATCATTGAGTAGGGTGAGGATTCTTCAAATCAGGTACATTAGAACCAATGTACCCAACAGAATTCATGGCGATTCCGATGACCACTCTTGCTACAATGAAATTTGATATGGGATTTGATATTAACTTTGCTTCATTCCAGCATTCTGACCCGATCTTTGTGGACATTCTGAAGTTATTTGAAGAACAAAATTTGAAGCAGTTCATGACTCACAGAATCAAGATAGCCATGACAGAGATAAAGGAATGGGTATTTAGATCTATAACATCAGAAGATACAATGATGGGAACAATTTCTGGCAACAACATTTCCCTTTCCCCCACTGTACTAACCGAAGTTTTCAGTCTACTGAATGGTGATGAAATAATCGAAATGGATAATGAAGAATATGAGAATATGCTGATCAAGATGGGTCACTCTGGAGAGAACCCAAATAAGTTGTTAAAGAAAAACTTATTTGTTGAGTATAAGTTCTTGGCTGATTTTGTCGGGAAAGTGTTGCTGGGCAAACACACCGCCCATGACTACATCACCAGGCACCAGTTCATGGTGATGGGTGCTCTGGTAGAGAAGAAAGCAACAAAATGGAGCAAGCTGCTATTTAAGTTAATCAAAAAGAAAAACAATAAAAAGGAAGTGTGTTTTGGACAGATTCTAGGAATCATCCTTCACGAAAAGGATCCTGAACATCTGGTCTCCACGACAGTGTTCATAAATACCTCCAAAAGGCTTACCTCTTCCCTATTTGGCAGATGGGAGAGGAAGATCACCAAGCCATACAAGGCTTCATCCTCCTCAAGAACTTCTGAGAGCACTAGGGTCGTAACAGCCGCTCCTCCACCACTAGAAGAAGTTCCATCCACTATCACCATTCCTTCTCTTCCTCTACCTCAACAACAACAACAACATCAAATTCATCTACCCACACCAACTCCATCACCAGTTCAATCTCCAGTTCATACTTCACCAACTCACCAACAACATCAACCCACACCATCATCAACCCCAGTTTCATCTTCTGAGCACATCACTCCACCTCAATCTCCACTTCCAACTCATCTAACTGACATACACCCTGACACATTTTTCTCATCCCACACCTTCAACCTCCTGTTTCCTTACCATCTCAACATCAGGAACCTATCTCCTCCCCCACAACAACAGTTACCCTTTCCACAACTACAATTCCCCATTCTACAACTGCAACTCCCTCTATTCTCATCCCTCCACTCACCCAAACTGACATTCCCTCTACTGTACATGACTACACACATACAGATCTGTCCAGTGCATTCTCTGTCTGTTCAAATTATGGTCATCACACTCCATACTCCTCCACTGCTCCAGAATCTCTCTATCTCTGTTGAATTTTGTGAAGTGGAAGTGGTGACGGGACAGGTCGGGCGGCCTGGGGCGGACAGCTTTGGCGGACTAGGCGGACTGGGCGGACTGTGATGTGCGGCCTGGTGGAAGGTCTAGTGGATAGCCGACTGTTTTCTGAGCGGCTTGTTGCATGGAGTCCGCGGACTATGCGGCCTGGTTTCTGCGGATAGGGTGTGCTGATTGGCTTTGCCAAGGAGCAGCCTGAGCGGATGGAGGCTTGCTGACTGATGCATTACTCAGTGGCCGCAGGTGCAAGCTTGTGCTGATAGGGGGTTTGGCTCATGTTCGCGGGAAGCTTGCGGCGGATGTGTGTCTGCGGTTTGAGCTATTGCGGACTGGGCTTAGAGCTTGGCTGAGGCCTTGTCGAGCTCTGGTGGCACAGCAGGTGCTTTGCTGTGGAGGTCGATTGGCGGACTGGTTTTGGAGTCTGGGAGGTGGCTGCTGCGTTGGACAGAAGTGCGAGGAGCTCGCGGACTGATGGCGGTCTGTGCTAGGGTGTTTGGCGGACGGGAGTTATGTCCGCCATGCTCGCATGGGCCTTTCATATTTTTGGACTTGGTCACACTTTGTGCCAAGACCATAGTGTCCGCGGTATCCGCCAAGTCCGCTATGACCGGGCGGACTGTTGCTGTCTTCCCTTGGTCGTGGACTTGTGGCGGATTGAGGTGCGAGTCTTGCGGGCTGCCTCGGGTTGGTGCGGACAGCCATTGAAGGGGGTTGCTGTCCTGCAGTGGTTGGAGCTTTGCGGGCTGATGCCTTGTCTGCATAGCTTGGGCGGACTGGAGAGGGTTCGTCAATGGTTGCCTTGCTCCTAGCGGTTTTCCTGGTATCCGGCTAAGTCCTTGCGGACTCGGCGGACGGAGTTTTCCTATCGCCGGCGGGGCTAGGGCGGCTGGTACGCTATCTCTTGGGCGGTGGTGACCACAATCCTCAACTTGCCTATAAATAGGACCCCCCTGGAAAATATACAGTAACCTAAGTAACTTGAGTGAACAGTAAGTTGGGTTGAGCGAAGTGCTGCGGTCTCAGTTTGTCAGTCCGCGCGGATTGTTTCAGTGCTGACATTTGCTGTGTGCAGGTCGCGCGGGTAGCTTCAAGGAGCCAGGAGTTTGGCTGTGACTTCGGTCAAGTACTTGGAAGTGTGCGGTCTCTGCAGACTCAGCAGGAGGTCGCTCTGTGGCTTGTCAGTTCTGTTTCATCTTTGCCAGCTTCAATAACCTGTCTGCCGGCTTCAGACGGGTAGGGGTGTTCCTCAGTTCAGGTTCAGCAGGAGACGAATAACGGTGTGTCCACGCGGCCTCGCGGCTTCGGCGGACTCCGTGGTTATTCGGCGAATTGCAGCTTAGCTTGGGCGAGCTCAGCGGACTCGGCGACCTCGGCGACCTCGCGGTCTCGGCGGACTCCGGTGCTGTCCGCCCGACTTGTTTTTGGTGCTTTCTGTTTACAGCTGTTATACTAGCGAAATCATGTCTCGCTATGTATGTCTCGCATTGTAAAGAAGTGAATGAATAAAAGACTTGCTTGTGCTTTCATTGTTTGTTGGGATTAACCTCTGTTCCTTGGTTTCCGCTGGTTCAACGTGCGAACTGGGTAGTTCCGAAGATATTAATTTGGCGTTTGGGCTATCTTGCTGACCACGTTGAGAAACTTTTAACATGGTATCAGAGGCAGGTTTCTGAGGTTCAGTTGCGTGAGCGGAAGTCAGCCAGTGTTGTTACTCAGTGATTGAGTGGTGATCAATCTGTGTTGTTGCTTGGAGCTGTTGAAAGGTTGCCAACAGGTGTTGCAATGGAAGGGAGTTTTGCAAGGGGTCTTGGCATTGAACTCTTAACGTCGACTAACTTCAAGAAGTGGAAGTCGTGCATGAAGAGTTATCTTCTTGGCGAGGAGCTGTGGGAAGTCGTCGGTGGTGACGACAGGCAGGAAGTCACTGCTGCTTTCGGTACTGCTAAGCAAGTTAGGCTCTGGAGATGAACAAATGCTAAGACGGAGTTCATTCTGAAGAGAGCCGTGTCTCCGGAACTGTTTGATCATATCGTTGGGTGTGAGTCGGCTGCTGATATTTGGACAACCATTGATGAGTTGTTCAATAGGAAGAATGTGGAGCGGCTTCAGTTCCTGGAGAATGAGTTGGCCAGGGCAACTCAGGGAGACCTTACCATCTCCAAGTACTTCTTAAAGATGAAGAGCTTATGCGCTGAGCTGTCGGCACTAGATCCTGATGAGCCTATCTCTGAGGCTAAGATGAAAAGGCACATTATCTGCGACTTGCGGAAGGAGTATGTGGCCTTTGTCACATCTGTTCAAGGGTGGGCTACTCAGTCGTCCTTGCTGGAGCTGGAGAATCTGCATGCCTTGCAGGAGAGCTTAGCAAGGCAGATGGCTGGAGTGAACCTGAATCAGGAAGGCAGCGAAGCTCTCTTCTCAGGCAAGAAGAAAGGATGGGAAGGGAAGAAGAAGATGAAGGTGCAGGCCGCTGGTGAGAAGGAGACTTCAACTTCATATCCGCCGGAGAGGAGCAATGCTCCTAAGGACTGGAAGAAGAATCTGAAGTGCTACCGGTGTCATCAGCGAGGGCACTTCAAGCGGGACTGCAAAGTCAAACTACAGCCTGCGCATGCTGCGGGAAAGGAGGAAGCTTGCTCGAGAAGTGAAGAAGCAGGATGGGGCGGAGCTTTCATGACGGGCACTTGTGTCCGGGCCTTGTCTGTTGAGGACTTCAACAGCGAGTGGATTGTGGACTCCGGGTGTGGTCATCACCTCACCGGAGAAAAGTTCAAGTTCACCTCCATGCAGGCTTACTCAGGTAATGAAGTTATTATCACTGCTGATAATACTGTTTATGCAGTAGAGAAAGAGGGGGTCGTGTCTTTGGGTAGTGATCAGGGGCCACTCACGTTAAGGAGTGTGTATCACATACCGGGCATGAAGAAGAACCTCTTCTCGATGACCAATGTGGTGGACGCTGGGTATCACGTTCTGTTTGGGCCAACAGACGTGAGGTTCCTTCGCAACGTATCAGCGGTAAAGGTTGATGTTGCTCATGTTGGGAGGATGGTGAAGAACTTGTTTGTTCTTTCCACCAGTGCTTATGTTGATAAAATGAGAGCCAATGATAGCGCTGCTATCTGGCATGAGAGGCTGGGGCATGTTGGCATGGACATGCTGAAGGCGATGGCGAGTAGAAGTTTGGTGAGGGGGTTGCCGAAGTTGTCCTCCTTTGGTGATGGGCATGTTTGCGCGGGCTGTCAATACGGTAAGGCACATCGTCTTCCGTTTGATAAATCACAAACAAGGAGCAAGAAACCATTGGAGTGTATTCATGGCGATCTGATGGGACCGACGGTTACTGCCAGCCTTGGTGGAAGCAGATACATGCTTGTTTTGGTTGATGACTACTCAAGGTATACTTGGGTGTACTTCTTAAAGGAGAAGTCGGAAGCCTTCCGTTTGTTTGTGGAGTTTAAGGAGTTGGTAGAAGGCCGGCTTGGCTTGCGGATTAAGAAGCTTAGAATTGATAACGGGGGTGAGTTTGTCTCCTCCGAGTTTTCTAACTTCTGCAGGAAGCAGGCACGGGAGCGGGAGCTTACTTGTGCTCACACTCCACAACAAAATGGGGTAGCGGAGCGGAAGATCCGTCATCTGACGGAGACCTGCAAATGCTGGCTTCATGCGAAAGATATCCCAAGGTCCTTTTGGGCGGAGGGGATGTCTTGTGCTGCTTATGTCATCAACCGGATGCCACTCAGCCCTATCAACATGAAGACTCCTATTGAGCTGTTGCTGAGGAGAAGCCGTGTGTTGGACACCTTAGGGTGTTCGGTTCAACTTGCTACGTGCATGTCCCGGATGCTTCACGGACAAAGCTGGATGCGAAGGCAAGGAAACTTGTCTTTGTTGGCTATGATGAGCGGAAGAAGGGATGGAAATGCATGGACCCTGTGACGAAGAAGTTCGTGGTGTCAAGAGACGTTGTATTTGACGAGCTGACGTCATATGGAGGTGGCTCGGTGGAGCTAACCGGAAGTAGAAAGGTTGATGAAGCACCGGTGGAGGCTGCTGAAGGCTTGGAAGAGGAGCTTGCTGTTTCACCAGCAGCTCCTGTTGTTGCTTCGAACTCCGAGGCTGAGCCTTCTGGCTCAGGAAGCAGGGGGAGCACTGCTCAATGCTCGCCCCAGGTAGGAGTGGAGCCCAAAGAAGCAACGGAAGCCGTGAGCAAGGAGCCGTTTCTTCGGAGATCGAAGAGGGTGGTTAAGCCACCGGCTCGGTACTGTGATGGGAATGCAGTGAGCTTTGTCTCCTGCTTCTTTTCAGGTCCTCTGGATGAGTGAGAGCCTGCAAACTTCAACGAGGCCACTGGAGCGAAGGAGTGGGAAGGTGCCATGAAGGAAGAGATTGATGCTCTGAAGAAGAATGAAACCTGGGACCTTGTGCCCAAGGTTGATGGCATTACTCCGGTTACTTGCAAGTGGGTGTATAAGTTGAAGAAGAAGGCTGATGGGGAGCATTGATCGGTTCAAGGCTCGCCTGGTCGCTAGAGGATTCTCACAGCAGTATGGAGAAGACTATGAGGAGACATTCAGTCCAGTTGCGAAGATGACTTCTGTAAGAGTGGTGATCGCCTTGGCTGCTAGCAAGGGATGGAGGTTGTGGCAACTCGATGTGAAGAATGCATTTCTTTACTGAGAGATTGACAAGGACATCTTCATGGATCAGCCGCTTGGTTTTGTCTCTGAAAAGCATCCGGACTATGTCTGCAAACTCAGGAAGGCTCTCTATGGGTTGAAGCAAGCTCCTAGAGCGTGGTATGGGAAGATTGCAGAGTACCTGCAATTCTGTGGATACCTTGCTTCCAACTCGGATTCAAGCTTGTTCGTCAAGAATAAGGGGGAGCTACGAGTCTTGGTCCTGCTGTATGTGGATGACATGATCATTACAGGGAATTCGGAGGGGGAAATAGCAAGGCTCAGGGCTGAGCTTGCTATACGCTTCTAGATGAAAGACTTGGGAGAGTTGCATCACTTTCTCGATCTGGAAGTGGAGATGAAGGAGTGCGGGGTTCTCATTAGCCAGAAAGGGTATGCTGATCGCATTGTGAAGCGGTTTGGCATGGGCGAAGGGAAGAAGTGCTCTACTCCACTGGAATCTGGGCTGAAGCTTCGACGAGATGAGGGAAGGGTTCTTCATGATCCCTTGGTGTTCAGGGCACTTGTTGGGAGCTTGATTTAACTGACGATTACAAGGTCGGATATTGCTTATGCTGTTGGCCGAGTAAGTCGGTATATGGCTGAACCAAAGCAATCTCATCTAGTGGCGGCGAAGGGTATTCTGAAGTATGTCAAGGCTTCTTCTGATATGAGACTCCTCTATAGAAGGGACGCGGAGTTTGCGTTGCTCGGGTACACGGATGCTGACTATGGCGGTGATTCGGATGATCGAAGGTCTACTTCAGGTTATGTGTTCACTTGCGGTTCAGCTAGCATCTCGTGGTGTAGCAAGAAGCAGGACTCGGTGTCGGTTTCAACCATGGAGGCGGAGTATCAGGCTTCGGCCTTGGCTGCTCGGGAAGCTGTTTGGTTGAGGAGGCTTATAGAGGATGTTCATGAAGAAGTGCAAGGCCCTACTTTACTCCGGGGTGACAATGAGAGTGCTCTCAAATTGGTTAACAATCCAGTGTGTCACGCCAGGACCAAGCATATAGAGATTGATCATCATTTCATCAGGGAGAAGGTGTTGGAGGGATCTCTGCTGGTCGGGCATGTTCGGAGTGAAGATAATCTTGCTGACATCTTCACGAAGCCACTGTCAAAGGGGCCCTTTGAACGCTTGCGCAGCTTGCTGGGCTTGGTCACCACTTCCCACTTCAAGGGGGAGTGTTGAATTTTGTGAAGTGGAAGTGGTGACGGGACAGGCCGGGTGTCCTGGGGCGGACTGGGCGGACTAGGCGGACTGGGCGGACTATGATGTGCGGCCTGGTGGAAGGTCTAGTGGAAAGCTGGCTATTTTCTGACCGGCTTGTTGCATGGAGTCCGCGGACTATGCGGCCTGGTTTCTGCGGATAGTGTGTGCAGATTGGCTTTGCCAAGGAGCAGCCTGAGCGGATGGAGGCTTGCAGACTGATGCATTGCTCATTGGTCGCGGGTGCAAGCTTGTGCTGATAGGCGGTTTGGCTCATGTTCGCGGGAAGCTTGCAAACTGATGTGTCTGCGGTTTGAGCTATTGCGGACTGGGCTTAGAGCTTGGCTGAGGCCTTGTCGAGCTCTGGTGGCACAGTAGGTGCTTTGTTGTGGAGGTCGATTGGCGGACTGGTTTTGGAGTCCGGGAGGTGGCTGCTGCGTTGGACAGAATTGCGAGGAGCTCGCGGACTGATGGCGGCCTGTGCTAGGGTGTTTGGCGGACGGGAGTTTGTGTCCGCCATGCTCGCATGGGCCTTTCATGTTTTTGGACTTGGTCACACTTTGTGCCAAGACCATAGTGTCCGCGGTATCCACCAAGTCCGCTGTGACCGGGCGAACTGTTGTTGTCTGCCCTTGGTCGTGGACTTGTGGCGGATTGAGGTGTTAGTCTTGCGGACTGCCTCGGGTTGGTGCGGACAGCCATTGAATGGGGTTGCTGTCCTGCAGTGGTTGGAGCTTTGCGGGATGATGCCTTGTCTGCATAGCTTGGGCGGACTGGAGAGGGTTCGTCAATGGTTGCCTTGCTCCCGGCGGTTTTCCTTGGTATCCGGCTAAGTCCTTGCGGACTCGGCGGACGGAGTTTTGCTATCGCGCGGGCTGGGGCGGTGTCGCAATCTCTTGGGCAGTGACCACACTCCTCACCTTGCCTATAAATAGGACCCCCCTGGCACATCTACAGTAACCTAAGTAACTTGAGTGAACAGTAAGTTGGGTTGAGCGAAGTGCTGCGGTCTCAGTTTGTCAGTCCGCGCGGATTGTTTCAGTGCTGATATTTGATGTGTGCAGGTCGCGCGGGTAGCTTCAAGGAGCCAGGAGTTTGGCTGTGACTTCGGTCAAGTACTTGGAATTGTGCGGTCTCTGCAGACTCAGCAGGAGGTCTCTCTGCGGCTTGTCAGTTCTGTTTCATCTTTGCCAGCTTCAAAAACCTGTCCGCCGGCTTCAGGCGGGTAGGGGTGTTCCTCAGTTCAGGTTCAGCAGGAGACGAATAATGGTGTGTCCGCGCGGCCTCGCGGCTTCGACGGACTCCGTGGTTATTCGGCGGATTGCAGCTTAGCTTGGGCGAGCTCAGCGAACTCGGCGACCTCGGCGACCTCGCGGTCTCGGCGGACTCCGGTGCTGTCCGCCCGGCTTGTTTTTGGTGCTTTCTGTTTACAGCTGTTATACTAGCGAAATCATGTCTCACTATGTATGCCTCGCGTTGTAAAGAAGTGAATGAATAAAAGACCTGCTTGTGCTTCCATTGTTTGTTGGGATTAACCTCTGTTCCTTGGTTTCCGCTGGTTCAACGTGCGAACTGGGTAGTTCCGAAGATATTAATTTGGCGTTTGGGCTATCTTGCTGACCACGTTGAGAAAATTTAACAATCTCAACTTCTCTAACATTGTTAAAGACATTCTGGCATTCATTTCTCCCACCCTTACCAGGCTTATAGTTAATGTTATAGCTCCACTTATTTCCTCCATTACATCTCTTTCTGCTAAAGTTGCTGCCTTATCCCCTGTCCCTTCTTCTCGGGGACTGGCTTCAGGACCCCCTGAAACCAGTCAGGGGGAGATGCTCTGTGATGAAGAAGCTCCAGTGGTGATAGTAGCGGCAGAAGCAGCAGCAGACTCAGTGATGTCAGATTCTTCAGAAGATGCAGCCACTCCTACTGATATAATAGATTTAATTGACACTGCTAAAGATATGGATGAGTCAGTTATAGTTGGAATAAAAACTGTTGGTGATTGTATTATAAATCTAACAGTTAATCTAGATTCTTTATAAGATTTATTCAATCTCGTTTACAAAAATAATCTACCCAGTTCTTCTTATCAGCAATCCTTGGCTATAGTTCCATACACTACACCAATAAGCCCTACAGTCGCCAAGAAACTTAAGGCTAGTTTTGCAGTAACAGAGCCACCAGTTGTACCATCCCCTCCCAAGGACATTTCTTCTACAGAGGCCATCTCAGCTCCAACATACAAGATGGATGACAGTCCTCTTCTTGATCTAGATGAGATCATTATGATAGATATAGAAGAAGAAAAATTGTTAAATTCTAAAAAGGTTGCTGAGACAGTTGCTCCAGTAGTTCCAGAACCTCCAACACAGCCTCTAGCTGAAAAGCCAATTTCCAAAGATCTTCTGACGGCCATTGATGCCTTATATGATAATCCTCAAGAATCTTCTGATGATGAAGATGAGGATGATGATTCAGATGATAACTCTACTGCTAAGAAGAAAATTTCCAAGAAGAGAAAGGTTTCTCTCATTGCTGCTCCCAAACCAAATCCTACACATGATACACCATATTATATCCTACAGAAAATCACTCCATATCCTGGGATGCCAGCTTGGATGTGGCTTTCAAAGAATAAATAGAAAGCTAGAAAGAAAAGCAGGAGGTACTCTTCTCCCCCTCCTCAAAGAAAACTGGAGAGGTCCTCCTCCTCCCCCTCCACCTGTTGTTGGTGCTTTAGGAAACACTCCTCAGAGGTCTACCTCTTATGCTAAAACCTACCATAGACATCAAGGTAGATCCTCAACATCTCAAGGAAGCAGCCAGCAGAGGTATTCCTCCAGCAAGCAACATCAGCAACAACAAGTTCCTGAAACAGATAAAGCTGAAAATCCTAAAAGGCCAGAGTCTCCACCTATTCCCTTTGTGGATCCAGAAACTGAGACAACATCTAGAATGGCCATATTCCAGGAACTTGTTGGATTATCAATGATCAATAAAGCTAAAGCTGAAGGAAGAGATCCATCCCAATACTCTATAATGTCTACCTACAGAAAAGAAGAGTTAAAAAGGTATGAAAAGACTAATAAATTATTTAATATAGATCCTTACATGAATCTACATCCAGAGGCTGTTGTGCCCAGAGCTACCTCTCTTAATATAATTGGAGCTGCTGATATGATAATATCCAAGAGGCAAGCAGCTAATCCAAATAGAGAAATAAGATTTACACAGCCCTCTGAGAAAGAGAAAGATGACAAGCAAAAGGAAAAGCTGAAGAAAAAGAAATGATATATTTTGCTTAGTTTCTGTTTGTCTGAACTTTTTATTTATATACTGTCATAAAGCTACTATGTAAATATCTGCTGAATATTTCAATTTTTCTACCAAATATATTTTTCCTGCTTTGTGAATGTTTTTATTTCATTTGTATTTGTGACCTCACCAAAATAGGGGGAGATTGTTGAATCCCTAGTTGGATTTGGGCTAGGTTCACTAACTAGGATGATTGACCTCCATGTATAGCCAGGGTCATGTCTGCGTCCTAAAGTTTAGGCTAAGTCCTTATATTCAACCTTACATGGACCAACCAACAGAAGACAGCAGAAGACTCAAGACTTAGAAGAAAATCAAGTTCAGAAAATGAGTTTGAAGTTCATCAAACTCAGCTCGATGATAGTCGTGCTCAGCTCGACGAACTCAGAGTCAATTCTCTGAGTTGAGCTCGACAATATTCGAGCTCAGGTCGATGAACTGTGGAAGTTCAACTTCAACACATCATGTCCAGAATACTTTCTCTGAACTCAGTTTGACGAAGACAAGTTATCAGCTCGACGAACTTTGACCACAGTATTGGCAAATTATTCACAGAATGCAGTTCTCTAAACTTAGGTCCGCGAACTTGGATCTCAGGTCGGCAAACAAGAATTCTCTGGTCGACGAACATGATTTCTCTGGTCGACAAACTTTGATCTCAGGTTGACGAAATCTATTCTCTGGTCGACGATTTCTGTGAAGTTCCAGACTTAGTACTTCCCTCAATTTTTGTCCTTATTCCAAATTATGTAGCAATATTTTCCTGAGTAATTAATGCATATATTCTCTGAATATAGCCGTTAGTGGCAGCATTGATTATGGTCTTCATCAGGTTAAATATTTGCTTAATTAATTGGGACAGTTGAGGAAATTCATTAATACAAATATTCTCTCCAGTCGTATTTCATTCTCCAGGCAGTCAACATTCAATGCAATGGAAATTCAAGGAAAAATTGACTGAAGATATAAAAGAGTTTTTTTATAGTCTAGACACAGAGGAATACAGATACAGAAAAGATCTACAACAAAACATTCTGAACCTTCTCTGTACAGAAAACATTCTGTTTTCTCCTTGACCTTACTGAAGAAGAAGAACAACAACAAATACAAATCAAGAGTCTTCTTCAACTTCCACTCTAGGATTCTTCAAGGACAACAAACTTCTATTAGTCAGAAGTTCCTGGATCATTTTCAAGTCAAGGCTGAAGACTGAAGACCTACACCATGTGCAAGGCTCCAAGTGATATTGAAAGGAGTTCTTGACAACATCAAATCTAATAGTCTTTTCTGTTGAATAGAGAAAGAGAAGTCATCATCAATCTCTTCCACCTCTGTATAAAGGGTTTATTAACTCCCTTCAAAAGTTTATTTGGTTTTTGGGCACCTGATCAAAAGCTCATAGGTGGCAGTCACCTGATCAAAACCTGCTAGTGGATTCCTACCAGGGTGGTAGAAGAGTAGATGCACCTAGGTTGGGGAACCACTATAAAATTTCTTGGGTTGTCTGGTTGCCCTTTTTCTTGTTGTTTTTGCTGTGGCTGTGATAGATTAGGCTAGCTGTGCTGTGTTAGATTAGATTGACTTAGATTGCTCTTGCTTTCTGTTAATCTTGGTATGTCTTCTTTTCATTACTCTGATAATATTTAAAACAGCACAAAGTTTTTAGATTACTCTATTCTACCCCACCCCCCCCCCCCCCCACCCCTCTAGAGTGAATCAAGTCTAACCCCATCTTCAGGAAGGGAGAAGGTATCCCCATAGATGCAGCCGACCAATAGAATGGAGAGTTGTGGGATTTGCCGACCAAGGGGAGCGCCGGAGACGACGGGGAAGCAAGAGGAAGAGGCGTCGGGCCTGGAGGGGGGTGTTGCCGGCCACTAGGGGTGGAGGAGAGAGCGGTCGGGCGCCGGGAGGCGGAGACGGGGCCGTCGGGGCCAAAGGAGGCGGGATCGGGACGTCTTCTGCGGGAATGCGGCTTTTGGGCCGGGGGGGGGGGGGGGGGGGGGTCGGTTATAAGGCTTTTTAAGTATTGTTTATAATATATATTTAATTATTATTATTATATTTAGGGGTTGTTATATTCTCCCCTACATAGGAATTTCGTCCCGAAACTTGCATGAGAATTCTTGATTGGAGCTAAAATAACGAAGTTTCAGATGACATCACTTCAAACAACAAGTTTGCAGATTAACAAATGAAGAAGAAATAACATTTGAAAGATACGGAAATAACCAAGAAAGTCAACCTTAGAGACGTAACAGACTCAAAAGATGGTTCTCTTGTGAAGCTTGCGTTCTTACGTTCTTGGCATGATACCAGACTTGAACTTCTTCAAGAACACGATTAGGACGTCCTTGAAGATGAT
>CM077153.1:50482113-50557351 GCA_039583875.1 Platanthera guangdongensis | reverse complement strand
AAACCTTCCCCACGGTATCTCAGGTGTTCCCATATCATCAATAGAGAACTCTGGCAACTCACCCTTCACAGCTCTACTATAAAGATGCAACAAATCTGTAACCTCCTTTTGATGCAATCTAGTAAGCGTAATCCATGAAGTCTCTAACACTTCTAATTCACTAGTCGAGCTGCCACTTCCCACTGAAATTCCCATCATTAGAAATTCTTCCACCAGTGAATCCACCGAAAGGTTAAAAATTTTAGCTGTCTTCCTGCTCAGGGCGTCGGCTACCACGTTAGCTTTGCCCGGGTGGTACTGGATTAGGGCTGAGCATATTATTCAAAACTCGAAAGTCGCTCGAAAATCGTTCGAAAATTGAGCCGAATCGGAATCGATTAAAATTGATTCGACTCAATTTAAGTCGATTCAATTTGACACGAATCTGATTTCGAGTCGATTTTGAGCCAGCCATGAATCGCTCGAAATATGATTCGAATCAACTTAAATTAATTAAAAAAATTATGAATTTATTAATATATTCTTTTTTTAAGATTAAAAATAACAAAATTTAAACATAAATAAAAAGAATGAATCCTTTAATTGTTTCATTTGCTAAATCTATAGGTTGTCTAATTTAATTTTGAGCAAAGTAGGAATAAAACGAAAAATTGCTCAATTTCGAGCCGACTTGATTCGATTTCGAGCCGACCCGATTCGATTTCGAGCCGTCTCGATTCGATTTCGAGCCGACTCGGAATCGAGTCATTTCGAGTCGAGCCGACACGACTCAAAATCAATTTCGATTTCGAGCCGAGTTCGAGTCGAAAATTTTGATTTCGAGCCGAGCCAAAATCGCTCGAACTCGACTCGATATCAGCCTTATACTGGATCTCAACATCATAGTCTGCCACATACTTCAACCATCTACGTTGGCGCAAATTCATTTCCTTCTGTGTGAAGACGTATTTCAAACTTTTATGATCAGTATAAATCTTGCATATAGCGCCATACAACAGATGTCTCCACAACTTGAGGGCATAGATCACTGCTGCAAATTCCAGGTCATGCGTAGGGTAATTCCGTTCATGA
Source organism: Platanthera guangdongensis (assembly GCA_039583875.1). Taxonomy (NCBI): domain Eukaryota; kingdom Viridiplantae; phylum Streptophyta; class Magnoliopsida; order Asparagales; family Orchidaceae; genus Platanthera; species Platanthera guangdongensis. The sequence continues at coordinate 50,556,280 of CM077153.1, read as the reverse complement.
ACCTTTAGATGCCTAGACCCATACGCAATCACCTTGCCCTCCTGCATCAACACACATCCGAGCCCAACATGTGATGCATCCATATACACAGCATACTCCAGTCCTTCAGTAGGCAGGGTCAAAACTGGTGCAGTGCATAATCTCCTCTTCAGCTCCTGGAACGCCTCTTCACACTTATCACTCCAAATAAAGGTTACATGCTTCTGCGTTAACTTTGTCAAAGGCGCAGATAATGTAGAGAATCCCTCCACAAACCTTCTATAGTAGCCTGCCAGCCCTAAAAAACTTCTTATTTCCTTGGGAGTGTTAGGCCTACTCCAATCCATCACTGCAGCTATCTTCTCCGAATCAACCTTTATCCCACCTATATTCACCACATGGCCCAAGAAGGAGACTTGAGGTAACCAAAACTCGCACTTGCTCAACTTAGTATACAACTTATGCTCTCTCAAAGTTGACAAAACCAATCGCAAGTGTTGCGCATGCTCTTCAGTATTGCGGGAGTAGATTAGAACGTCATCTATGAACACAATGACAAAATGATCCAGGAAGTCCTTGAATACTCTGTTCATCAAATCCATGAATGCGGCGGGTGCATTAATCAATCCAAAAGACATTACCAAGAACTCGAAATGTCCATGCCGCGAACGAAAAGCAGTTCGTGGAATGTCTACCTCACGAATCATCAACTGATGATAACCCGAATGCAAGTCAATCTTGGAAAATATAGAGCTACCACGCAGCTGGTCAAACAAATCATCGATTCTCGGCAAGGGATATATGTTCTTGATGGTCACTTTATTCAATTCTTTGTAATCTATACACAGCCTCATTGATCCATCTTTTTTCTTTACAAACAGAACGGGAGCACCCCACGGTGACGAACTTGGCCTAATGAAACTGTTCTGCAACAGCTCGTCTAACTGGGTACGCAGCTCTCCTAGATCACGCGGAGCCATACGGTATGAAGCCTTAGCGATAGGACGGGTACCCGGTTCTAAATCTATGACAAACTCAACATCTCTGTCAGGCGGAAGACCAGGATGATTATCAGGAAACACGTCAGGAAATTCGCGCACTACCGCAATCTCCTCCACAAGCGGAAAACTAACAACGGTCGCCAACACTGAAACCAAATAGGCAAGGCATCCTGAATTCAAAAGCTTTCGAGCACATACCGCGGAAATGATCGGAGAATCTTGGCGCGAATAACCATAAACGCTCCTGCGTTGACCGACATCCATCTTGAAGTCCAAATGCCTGACCTTGCACTGGATTACTGCATCATACTTTGATAGCCAATCCATGCCCAGGATTACATCAAAATCTTTCAGGTCTATAACTTTTATATCCGCAACCGCGAGAAAATCTCCCAACTGGACTGGACAACCCTGAGTTCCCTGATCTGACACAACAGAATCACCTGAGGGGAACTTGACACAGAACGGGTCGCCAACCGGATTGAGGGTCAAATAGTGACGCTCTACAAAAGATCTAGCCACGAATGAGTGGGTAGCACCGGAATCAAAAATTACTCGCTCCCAGCGGTTACTTACCTTAAACTTTCCTATAAGATTAAATATACAACGAAGGAAAAAAATGTTGACATTAAGATCATACCTAGAAAACAAAACATGGTTAGGATCTAACCTGAAATAACTTGGGTCGACGTCTGAGCTTCATCCGTGGACACCACATTCAACTTGCCCTTCCCTTTGTCCAAGAGCTGCGGTGGTGGCAAGGCCTGAAGTGGCACTGGCTGCAACGGGGATTGAGCTTGCTGGCAACGGGTCTTGACATGCCCCTTCCGTCCACATAGATAACAGGTCTTGTCCTTCCAGCAATGGGCTGCATCATGCCCCGTCTTGTTGCAACTGGAACAAACTAATCTCTCTTTGGGGGCGCCCTAAATCGTGAGCACCTACTCTTGCTTCCGAGCTCCCAGTATCTGGTAACATCTCTCGAACGGGTGGCCTGCCCGACCACAAAAACTGCACACTTCCTTGCCTCTTTTCTTCCCAATAGTCTCGGATTCCTGTGATTCCTTACCTTCAACAGACTTCCTCTTATCCTTCCTCATCTGCTGACCTCTGACCTTGGCATTGTCAATGGATTCCATCTTCAGAGCAGCCTCTACCACCTCAGAATAAGTCTCGGATCCGTATGCACTGGTAAGCTGTTGGATGTCATTCCGAAGACCACCCAGAAATCGTTTGACTCGGTTGGATTCTAAAGACACAAAGTCAGGAGCAAAGCTGCACAGCTTACTGAACTACACCTCGTATTCACTGACAGTAAGCTGCCTCTGCTTTAAGTGAAGGAAGTCATTCATCAACCGGTCTCTTTCCACATACGGCAAGAACTTCTTCAATAACAACTACTTGAAGGACTCCCACGAGCATCCACCTTCAAGCTTTCTTTCTCCCTCAACCACCAACTCTTGGACATGCCCTTGAGTTGATAAGTAGCAACCATCACTCTCTGGTCCGCAGAGATACCAGAGTAGGTGAACATCTCCTCGATGGAAATCATCCAGTCATTTAATGCCATAAAATCTGCCTTGCCATCATACGTAGGGGGTCCTAACCATTGAAAGTGTGAAATGAAAGTCATCTCTGGTGGCAACACCGCCAGGGCACCAGAGGAGCGGGGGGAACGGGAACAGCTAGATCCACGGCGGGCTCTTGCGCCCTCTGCGGCTGACTCGCCACGACAGACAACAACGACTGAATCTGCGACTGCATCTCTAGCATCTGCCTCGACAGGGCCTCATTGCTCTGTCACAATCCCTCTATCACGGCCTCACTCTGGGCACCAGAAGATTCTCCCTCCGACTGGGGAGTATTCCTCATCACCGGACACTTAGGCGGCATTCTAAATAATCAATAAATGATCTATCAACCCCTAGCGTAACATGCTAGACTTACAACTTAGCTCAGACATAAAACCTTAGATACTTGCTCATGCTGCTAGCTTGCTCTGGGATTTAAAATAAATGATGACATGTACTACATAGGGGGAAACACCCTCATCCTTATGACTCTTGTGCCTATTATATGAGTGCATGAATGATTACTTTTTTTTTCAAATCATGTTTGTACATATGTCATCCTGTAGATCTTTAACTTGGCACATGTGCTTATGCAATGATATAATATGTATGCAGTGCTATGCATTCTAAAGAAAAGCCTTAATGCATGTATGAGCGGCGTACACATACAATGTTATGCATCCCATACTACATAATATTGTATGTAACGAAAAAGGTAAAATGTGTTAATGGGCATCCATGTGATAGTGGTTATGTATCTCATACTACATAACCATCACATGTCACCGCCTACGATGGATCTATATACAAACACATATTATGCATCACATACTATATAATATGCCTTGTATACTTCTTCTTTTATGCTATGAGAGTAGTGTTCTTGCTTCCATCAAGATCTACTGATGACATACCAGTGTGTGTATGCAATGAATGACACGACGGGAGTTTTGCTTGAGGGCAAGTTGTTCAACCAACTTGCCAAACCAACTGCCCCTCTTGCAGAACCTGGCTCTGATACCAACTGTCATAACCCGCATTTTCACCACAACAATGAAATATCAGAGTAAGGGAAAATGCGCGTCATGATGCCACATCAGCAGGGGATAACTGCAGACGCTCATGCAACACACCGACTCAATACAAAAAAATATGATTTAAATGTTTTATTGAAGGAGTTTATTTTAAGTTAGGTAATTAGTCGTATCCCTCGGCTTAGTGGCTCACGAGTCCACCAGAAGGAACGTAATTATACGCAGCGGAAAATACTATAATAAACAAGTTAGACATCCTACATGAGTCTAGCATCCAAAAAAACTCATGGCATGCATCACCTTAAATTTGTAATATCGAAATAGTTTATACGGTATTTAAATATAGTGATTTAGAGTTTTAAAATATGATGTGCATGATATAGTAATATTAGTTGGTTTTATAGTTGAAAATATCTATAGGCATCCTAGCATAAATCTTTCCCAGAGAGCAAGAACTACTAACACAAAAGTAGACACTAGCAACTAGCCAAATAACCAATAACGACAATAAACAATCAGTGGGCGTCAAACACCTGACACGAACCCACTAAAAGTTCACAAGTCTGAAGTATATTGCAAAAGAACAAAAGCTACCTCACAACCTTGAGGCACCCTCAGCAAACCCAGCAACAATACTATTCAACCGCACCACCGACTACAGCCCTGAACCTGAGGCATTCAAGAGAAAAACACCTCAGCAAGCAGAACAAAAAAAAACAAGTGGCAAAAGAATAGGTAAGCAAGTGAGTAAGCCAAACAAAGGAGGGTGTACCAAACCCAACTAAAGGAGGAAGAATGTAAAAGAAAACAGCAACAATTAGCCAAACAGAATATATAGAGGAAGGTTAGCAATTATAATAACCTCTACATTTAAAAAGAATGCACCAAGTGCGAAGGTGAACAAGTCTGGGCACAACCAGCAAAATTTAGCAAAACTGTGGCATAAACCACAAAAAAAACAACTGATCACAATACAGCTCGGAAGAGGGTGGATCATCAACACGTGGTATGACTGCATTGCAGGCCGGAGAGGGAGACGACCTCAAGCGCCCTAAGCCCAACTACGGATACTCAACCGTCTCTCAGTCGGTACTGTGGTCCACAAACATGGCCAAACCGGGCCAACCAGAACCCAACAGTCCAAGAAAGGAGAAACAAAGCATACCCCCACTGTGATGATCCACAGAAAGAAGGGGCTTCCCGGTTGGGTGGTATGCTAACAACAACCAACACTCAAACCCCCAATATCACCATCTCAAAATTGGCACAACACCTAAGTATTACAACACTAAATCAAAGACCACGACTTATAATCGACCTATACTAAGCGCAACGCATCCTACGCTCAACGACGTCGAAAAATTTTCCCTAAGCGTAAGCCCTAAAAAAATTTAAACATTTTATACTCTAAAGGAACCAGGAACATTAATATAAGGTGAAAGTCTTACCATAAGAACTCAAGGAAAAGGAGAGGAAAAGAGCCACTTGCCTTGGCTTTATCAAAGAAAGCCTCCAAATCACATCTCGTCGCAGATCGGGACTAAGGGAGACGAGAGAAGCCGAAATCTGGACAAGAGTGGATGAAATATAAGTTAGGGCCAAAAAAACCCTAAAGATAAATCTCAAGAAATGGAAAAAAATTACCACGGCGACGTAGATCTCGCCGAGAGCTTTTCAAATCGATGCTCGAATGAAGATTTCGAGCACCGGAACTCCGTCGGCGGCGACCGGAAGGTTCACGAAATCTCATGCTCCGCCATCACCGTCCTCACGTTTCTTCAGCTCTGGTTCGGTTCAGTGAAGAAGAAGAAGAAGAAGAAATCCTAAATAAAGAGTGGGGCCGGTTCTAATTCTAAGTATACGTATATATATAGGTATTTAAGAAAAGTTGTCTAAAAACGTACTATTTACGAGCGGGTGCACAGAAAATGAAATTAGGAGTTTAAAACGGCTTCAAATCAAAACGTGGTCAACATAAAAGTTGTAGATCCCGTCGAGACGAACAAATATCATGTTAACCATTTTTGATACGATACAGGTATGACTCTCAAAACGGTGCTCTAACGCAGACAGGAATGGCCTACTCGAGTGGCAGCATGAACCACTCGAGTTCCAACATAACTACTCGAGTAGCAGCATACCTACTCGAGTAACAGCATACCTACTCAAGTAACAGCATACCTACTCGAGTAGTACCATAATATACTCGATTAGAAGCTCATTACTCGAGTTCCAACATGCATTACTCGAGTAGTAGCATAACATACTCGAGTAGCAGCTCAACACTTGAGTTCCAGCAGGAAAAACGAAATTAGGGGTTCAAAACGGCTTCCAATCACAAAGTGGTCAACATGCAAGTTGTATCTCTCATCGAGACGAACAAATTTTATGTTAACTATTTTTTGATACGATGCCGGTTTGACCCTGAAAATGGCACCCGAACACACATAGGAATGACCTACTCGAGTGGCAGCATGAACCACTCGAGTTCCAACATAACTATTCGAGTAGCAGCATACCTACTAGAGTAACAACATACCTACTAGAGTAGCAGCATACCTACTCGAGTAGTAGCATAATATACTCGAGTAGAAGCTCATTACTCGAGTTCCAACATGCATTACACGAGTAGTGTTAAAATTCAACAAACCGCAGACGCCCCCTTGGATACCCTGTTGAAAACTCAACAAACCGAAGGAGAATACGCCCACTTATAATGTTGAAAGTCTTCCCAGATCGTGGAGTTAGCAGGGGTTATCTCAATAAAGCAGTAACAACCAGCAACACATGCAGCACAAGCTTCTTTATTGATCAAGAGCAAACTTCTTTACAAGGCGAGACATACATGGCGAGACATGCTTCACCAAAACCCAACACCGGGAGATCAGAGACAGTTACAAAGACAAGAACAAAAAACAAGCCGCGCGGACTCAATCAATCAGGCCGCCGACCTACTGCTGTGGAGTCCGCCCAGTCCGCCAGGTCGCCAGACCGCAACCCAAGCCGCGCGGACTCACCCTTACTCCAATGCTTAGCTCTTCACCGCCGGTCTGCACGCTGCCAGACCGCACAAGCTGCGTCACCGAATGGAACAGTCCGCCTGATGCAGGCGACCTCCTGAACCCCGAACCAAGTCGCCAAAGAGAAGACCGCATGGTCGCTATCCGCGACCTGCTGTTTACCACCTGTTGCTTAACCGCAGAGTCCGCACTGTCCCTGACCGCAATCAGAGCCAAGTCCTGGCTTTCCAGCGCTATCCGCACAACCTGCACAGCACAACCGGGTCAACTCTCTATCCGCGCGGACACAAAGTCCAGGCCGCAGCAACTTACGCGAGCTCAATTACTGTTCACTTACTTCGGTCCAGGTTCCTTTTTCCTGATGTGACGTGGGTCCTATTTATAGGCACGACGATGAGTATGGTCACCGCCCTAGCCGATAGGATCACCGCCACAACCCGCAGCTAGAACAAGTGTGTCCGCTCAGCCCGCGGATACACCTTCCAGTTCGCCGCTCCTATACAGATAGCCAGTCCGCTCCAGCTTCTCCAAGGCCGGACTCCAATATCCAGTCCGCCTTGCCGCCAGAGACCAAGCCAGGACCACCACAGCCGGACTCCACAACAGCCGTGTCCGCCATTCTGCGGACAAGGCATCAGCCCGCAAAACCCGAGCCCGCAGCCTCGCCATCAAGGCACCTGCCGGACTCAGCGGACACCCGGCTTCCGTCCGCATATCCCAAGTCCATTACCTTATTGCCAAGGCACCTCCGGACTTAGCGGACACGTCGATCCAGTCCGCTAACAGCAGACTCCAGTCCGCAACTCCTGAGTCCATAACCTCATCACAAGGCTAAACCGGACTCAGCGGACTCGGGCTCCAGTCCGCACGCTCCTGCACAAGCAATTCTCCAGTCCGCATTTCCCCAAGCTAGCAAACAAGGCAACTGCACTTCTACTACGCTTGGCGGACTGAGAAACCAGCCCGCGCTCCACTGCGCGATCTCCCCGGACTGAGCCATCCTGGACTTGGTTCAATTCCCACCAAGTCCAGTCCGCTGGCCACAAGGGCCAGTCCGCACTTACTGGCGGACACTGGATCTAGCCCGCCATACCGGGCGACCTCCAGTTCCTGTCCGCGCTGACCGGCGGTCGGTCCCGCGGCTTTCACTTGCCGCTTCACTAGAGCAAGACCAAGGCATCTGCCAAACCGGTCTGCCGAGCTCCAGTCCTTCAGTCCGCTTCAAGCCGGACTCCGCGGATAACATTCCTATCCGCCCGGTTACTTCCTGGGAGTAAACCGCCTGCTGAGCATGCACTGGCCTGTCAGACCGCCGCTGCTGTCCGCGCAGTCCGCGCGAACAGACCGCCCAGGCCGCCACAGAGCAAACCGCCTGCAACATCCCTGCCGACCTAGCAGTCCGCCAACCCAGTCCGCGTAGTCCGCGCGGATAGGTTTCCCAAGCCTTCCATTCACTCACTTTCACTTCACAGAATTCAACACTCCCCCTTGAAGTGAGAAGTGGTGAATAACTCCAGCAGCTCCCGTAACCTTGCACCTGGTCCTTCCGATAGCATCTACGAAGAGATGTCCAAGACATAGTCCTCGCCCCGCATATCATGGACCATGAGGGAGCCCTCCAGCATCTCCCAAAAGGAGCCATGCTTCCCTCTGCCTTCTTCAGCTTCAACCTCCACTCATGCATCACAGGAGTATCACCAACTTCCTTGGACTCAGAAGCCCAAGCCTCGTTGCCTCTGAGAGAAGTCACCTCATCAGACTTGGTGTCAACCACCTCCTTGATTCTAGTGGGGTCATCACAGCCAGAAGTCCCTTGCTCGACCTGAGGGCTAACAAGGAAACACGGGACCAAGTCCGCCGTGTTCCCTTCACTATATCGAGCTGGTGGCTTACTGATCCTCTTCGATCTCCGAAGAACCTGATCATGGCTAACCACCTCCGCTGCTATTGAACCAGCTCCGTTCCCGGGCAAACCCGGAACAATGCTCCCTTTGTTCCCTGAACAAGACGCCTCCTTACTGGAACCAAAAGCATTTGGAGCAACGCTCCCCCTGCTACCTGAACCAGAAGACTCCCCTCTTGAACAAGAATGGCCTGGAACATCGCTCCCCTTGCTTCCTAAACCGGAAGCCTCCGCCTTCGAGCCAGAAGGTCTGGGAGCATCGCTCCCCCTTCTTCCCGACTCTGACGCCTTTGCCCCGGAGCTAGAACAACCTGGAGCACCTGGTGACTCAGGCAACTCCTCTTCCTTAGCAGCAGCCTCCTTCAGCCCACCATCTGACCTGCTTATCTCTAGCTCCACATAAGAGCTACCCCAATACGGCGTCAACTCATCAAAAACAATGTCTCTCGACACTATGAGTTTCTTCGTCGCAGGATCCATACACCTCCATCTTCTTCTCTGCTCATCATACCCAACAAAGACTAGCTTTGTTTTGAGAGCACCTGGAGAATGTATATAGCAGGTAGATCCAAACACCCGAAGGTGCTTCACTGAGGGCTTCACTCCGAACATTAGCTCATAAGGAGTCTTCATTATGATCGGACTAAGAGGCATCCAGTTGATGACATGAGCAGCACAGGCTATTCCCTCCGCCCAAAGAGCCTTCGGAACGCCTTTACTCCGAAGCCAACACTTGCAGGTCTCCGTTAACCAACGGATCATCCGAGCTGCAATACTACCCTGCTGTGAAGTATGTCCACAAGAAAGCTCCATCCGGATCCCTTGCTTCCTGCAAAAGCGTGAGAACTCGGTTGAGCCAAACTCACCACTGATACTTGTCCTCAACACCTTGATCCTCCGGCCGAGCTGGCCTTCGACAAGCTTCTTGAACTCCACAAACAAGCGTACCATGTTGGACTTCTTCTTCATAAAGTATACCCAAGTATACCCAGAATAGTCATCAACCAATATCAGCATGAACCTGCTGCCTCCAAGACTGGTCGTGACGGTCGGTCCCACCAGAGCACAATGGACAACCGCCAATGGTGCATTACTCCTGGATTGTGCTTTGTCAACCATGAAGCGATAGGCTCCACTCTCCTGACATCCCGCACACCCCCGACCATCGCCATAGGATGACAATCTAGGCAAGCCTCTTACGAGTCTTCTTTCCGCCATTGCTTTCAGCTTGTCCATCCCTACATGCCCCAGTCTTTCATGCCAGATAGCAGCACTATCCTTGGCATTCCTCCGATCAACTCCAGAACTAGTTGAAATCCCAACTACGTTCTTCTCCTTCCTCCCTACCAGAGCTACGTTCACCGAGAGCAAGACAACCTTGCACTCCTTCCGAAGATGACCTTGCTGCTTGCATTTATAGCACCGTGGTCCTTCCTTCCTCTTCCTATCACGCCTAGGAGAAACACTCCTTTCTTCCTGATATGAAGTAGAGGGACCATCTTCCGCAGCAACCTTCACCTCCTTCCTGAACAACCCATCAAGGGAAGTCCAGACCTCCGCAGCTGACCGACATCCACTGATGTGGTCCAAGAGCTCCGATGAGATCACCTGCCTGAGAATAGACTCCGCTTTCGCATTTGCCTCCTTTCCAAGCTCTCATCGCCTCAGCATTGCCAGCAGTATCCTCTTGTCTCTCCTGCTCCGCATACAACCTCCCAAAGGTCCTCGCCAAGAAGAAAGCTCTTCATACAGGACTTCCACCGTTCACAGTTCGTCTCTGTAAGAAGATCAATACCAAGACAACTTGCATCCTCCACTGCCATGGTTCTACCACTGGTTTCCTCTACAGACGAGCAACTACTTTCATTGAGCACTGCTTGACCACTCCAACAACCTCCCTCTGATACCATGTTAAAATTCAACAAACCGCAGACGCCCCCTTGGATACCCTGTTGAAAACTCAACAAACCGAAGGAGAATACGCCCACTTATAATGTTGAAAGTCTTCCCAGATCGTGGAGTTAGCAGGGGTTATCTCAATAAAGCAGTAACAACCAGCAACACATGCAGCACAAGCTTCTTTATTGATCAAGAGCAAACTTCTTTACAAGGCGAGACATACATGGCGAGACATGCTTCACCAAAACCCAACACCGGGAGATCAGAGACAGTTACAAAGACAAGAACAAAAAACAAGCCGCGCGGACTCAATCAATCAGGCCGCCGACCTACTGCTGTGGAGTCCGCCCAGTCCGCCAGGTCGCCAGACCGCAACCCAAGCCGCGCGGACTCACCCTTACTCCAATGCTTAGCTCTTCACCGCCGGTCTGCACGCCGCCAGACCGCACAAGCTGCGTCACCGAATGGAACAGTCCGCCTGATGCAGGCGACCTCCTGAACCCCGAACCAAGTCGCCAAAGAGAAGACCGCCTGGTCGCTATCCGCGACCTGCTGTTTACCGCCTGTTGCTTAACCGCAGAGTCCGCACTGTCCCTGACCGCAATCAGATCCAAGTCCTGGCTTTCCAGCGCTATCCGCACAACCTGCACAGCACAACCGGGTCAACTCTCTATCCGCGCGGACACAAAGTCCAGGCCGCAGCAACTTACGCGAGCTCAATTACTGTTCACTTACTTCGGTCCAGGTTCCTTTTTCCTGATGTGACGTGGGTCCTATTTATAGGCACGACGATGAGTATGGTCACCGCCCTAGCCGATAGGATCACCGCCACAACCCGCAGCTAGAACAAGTGTGTCCGCTCAGCCCGCGGACACACCTTCCAGTTCGCCGCTCCTGTGCAGATAGCCAGTCCGCTCCAGCTTCTCCAAGGCCGGACTCCAATATCCAGTCCGCCTTGCCGCCAGAGACCAAGCCAGGACCACCACAGCCGGACTCCACAACAGCCGTGTCCGCCATTCTGCGGACAAGGCATCAGCCCGCAAAACCCGAGCCCGCAGCCTCGCCATCAAGGCACCTGCCGGACTCAGCGGACACCCGGCTTCCGTCCGCATATCCCAAGTCCATTACCTTATTGCCAAGGCACCTCCGGACTTAGCGGACACGTCGATCCAGTCCGCTAACAGCAGACTCCAGTCCGCAACTCCTGAGTCCAGAACCTCATCACAAGGCTAAACCGGACTCAGCGGACTCGGGCTCCAGTCCGCACGCTCCTGCACAAGCAATTCTCCAGTCCGCATTTCCCCAAGCTAGCAAACAAGGCAACTGCACTTCTACTACGCTTGGCGGACTGAGAAACCAGCCCGCGCTCCACTACGCGATCTCCCCGGACTGAGCCATCCTGGACTTGGTTCAATTCCCACCAAGTCCAGTCCGCTGGCCACAAGGGCCAGTCCGCACTTACTGGAGGACACTGGATCTAGCCCGCCATACCGGGCGACCTCCAGTTCCTGTCCGCGCTGACCGGCGGTCTCCGCGGCTTTCACTTGCCGCTTCACTAGAGCAAGACCAAGGCATCTGCCAAACCGGTCTGCCGAGCTCCAGTCCTTCAGTCCGCTTCAAGCCGGACTCCGCGGATAACATTCCTATCCGCCCGGTTACTTCCTGGGAGTAAACCGCCTGCTGAGCATGCACTGGCCTGTCATACCGCCGCTGCTGTCCGCGCAGTCCGCGCGAACAGACCGCCCAGGCCGCCACAGAGCAAACCGCCTGCAACATCCCTGCCGACCTAGCAGTCCGCCAACCCAGTCCGCGTAGTCCGCGCGGATAGGTTTCCCAAGCCTTCCATTCACTCACTTTCACTTCACAGAATTCAACAAGTAGTAGCATAACATACTCGAGTAGCAGCTCAACACTCGAGTTCTAGCAGAAACAATGAAATTAGGGGTTCAAAACGGCTTCAAATCGAAAAGTGGTCAACATAAAAGTTGTAGATCTCGTCGAGACGAACAAATTGTATGTTAACCAATTTTTGATTCAATGCTGTTTTGACACTCAAAACGGCGTCTGAGAAAAATCTGAAACGGGCTATTCGAGTAGAGTCATAGCTACTCGAGAAGACTCAGAACAAAAGCCCAAACGTGCGCCGAATTAAACGAAACTTGTACCAAAGGTGAACACTGACACTACAAATTTAACGGCGAAGTCAAAACCACAAAACTTAACTTATCAACTCGAAAACTTTCAGTTTCGCCAAAAATCCCAAAAATCTAGTCAATGAGACCAAACGGATGCGAAAACGCACTAACGGTACAGCGCCGACAACATGACGTAAAAATGGTAACACCCTAATATCATAAATATGATGATATCAAATCAAATAAAAGCATCGAAAAAAAATTGGGGGCGTTACAGCATCACGATAACCAAGTCAGGCTTATTGAATGACTTACTTTTGGTCTAACTCTTTATAGGAAGAGCTTTATAATTGACCACTGCCTTATTCTTGAGTGTGGGGGCTGGTGCACAAAACATAAATGGTCCATGATGAGCCATTTGAATTTCCACATGGGGAGACTTAAGGGCACTCAAGCCCCTTCCCTTCCTTTCACCATAGTTGTGAGCAATTTTGTTCACACTACAAGATCTTCCATTCAACAAATGACCATATATACTTTCTTGGTCAAACTTATTGGATGGAAACAAAAATTTTTCGAAAGAGATATTAGGCTGAATTGGAGCCTTGCCCTTACTCCTATTCCTTCTAGTATTACTCTAAATGTACCCCATCCCCTTCTTATCAGTTTGGGTGGTGAAGGTATCAATAAGTGGCAATACAGATTTAGGTTTGGAGTATTGAGCCACTAGCCTCCTCTCTTTGAGGAACTTATCTTCAAGATCCATAATGATCCTATTCTTATGGCTGATAGTCCCAATTTGGATGATTAAGATAGTCTTCAGTTGGCTGACTTCCCTCCTCATCTGATCAAATAAGGGTGATGAGTCAGACTGCAGGGAAGCTGCTAGCTGTAGGAAGACAATCTCCTTGGCTTGTATTTTGACAAGCAACTTGCTCTTATTCAGAGCTTCCAAGATTAACTCATACTTGTCAATCAATTGATTGATATTTTTCTAAGATTCTGAGCCATCTTCATCACAAGATGAAGGTGCATCAGAATTGGGACTTGTTTCATAATCAGATTCTGAAGAGGAGAAATAATGAATTTATACCCTATGTTGATCAGTCTGATCCTGGCTAGACTCACCATCTGTCATGGTCGTAAGTCCATAACATCAACTATCATCTTAATCCACCACATTGTCACTATCTGAGTGTGACAGAGGGTCCTTGATTCCTATCCTTGCAGTTGGATAGTCCTCATCTTCTTCAGTAGCAAACAACCCAATATAGGCTTCATCTTCTTCTTCAGACTCAGAAGATGCTGAGTCAGTTTGACTCCAGCTCTTCTCTTTCTTGGCAATGAAGGTCTTTTCCTTCTTTCCCTTTTGGTGGTGATGATTCTTCTCACCTGTCTCTTTTCTCTTGACTGGACAGTTAGCAATGACATGCCCAGGCTTGTTGCAATAATAATAAACAATATTAGAAGAACTATGTTTGTTGGGATTGGAGTCATACATGTATCCTTTGGAGAACTTCTTCTCAGATTTGTAGTGATCCTTCTTGTGATGTGAAGAGGATGAAGGCTTGTTCCGCCATTGCTTCTGTAACACCCCCTATCCGTCGCATAGCATATAGCAGTAGGTTCGGCCGGGGCCCGACGCCATATACCACAGACAGACCGGCCGGTTACTCATGGAAACCATCCAACCAATCAACGTCCTACACAGAGCATTCTAGCGGAAGCAATTTTAAAGTTGCAATAAAGAACCCAGCACTAAAGCATGAATGTCCACTAATCCAAAATAGGAATGTTATACAAATACCAACATAAGCCTTAAGTCCTTACAAAATGTTTCACTTGATATTACATGATTTACAAACCACGGCACGCAGGCCAGTCATACATGAATAAAACAGTAAACACTTCCAAAATAGGCCTTCGAGGGCCGGCTTCGCATTTGGGCTTTAGCCCGCTATTGACCGCTTGGTCCAGCAGCACCTGCAAACAACAAACCACCGCACGGTGGCAAAACAAGGCAACGGTCAGCAATGCTGACCAAATTATAACGATACCGCCCCCAACTCGGGGCGGCGATGCTCCTTCCCTGCATTTCATTAGCATAAGCGAGCAACAAATATATATAGCCATAACATCATAGACGTTGGCTCGCACGGCCACACGCCCCGTGCTCTCAGGGCACATTCTCGGTGAACTAGTCGATGTCACGTCAATTAAAGTCATAGACATTCCGGACTCACCACCGCCACTTTGACGGCCAAACCTATGAGCATTTTCTCTTCCTGTCCCGGGTCACGACAATTTAAGCCATTGACCACCGAAGACCCTAATCTATGCCAACGGCAAGTGCCACGTGCCTTTAGGTCTCTTTAACCGAACGACATAGAATGGGTACGGTTCCATCTAACCCGTACTCACATCGCAACGACAATTTAAGCCATTTGCGCGGGTCAAACTTCCACCGAGTCCCATTTCCATCACAATTCACATAACTCGGTTATGTTCAAGTTGGCTCTCAGGCCACCAAGTTGGCAAGATCTTGTATCCGCCCAGTTTTCCGGGTGCACCTTTGGGTTAGTCCCCAAGGCTCCCTGCTGCTATCTACCGTGTAGAAAACCCGAAAAACAAT
Source organism: Platanthera guangdongensis (assembly GCA_039583875.1). Taxonomy (NCBI): domain Eukaryota; kingdom Viridiplantae; phylum Streptophyta; class Magnoliopsida; order Asparagales; family Orchidaceae; genus Platanthera; species Platanthera guangdongensis. Next base: position 50,541,106 of record CM077153.1, on the reverse strand, counting down.
CAATAGCACGGAGTCTTCTCCGGCATTTATGCAATGCAACATCACCGATCCAGACCAACATGTCCGGGTAGGCTTCACACATCATGCCTATATCCGTTCTCGCTTACGGACTCTAAACAACGGGGACTTCACATATCTACCCGAAGAAACACCTCCAACTCTCCGCAAACTCGTGAGAGCGGGCTTCCTATGCAAAGAAGGAGATCTACTCATGCTCAAGAAGAGAATCATTACCCTAGCGTTCCTCTTTGGCGCCATTGAAAAGTAAGCAGATGAAAAGCACCGCACTAGCTTTGCCTCCGTGGATCCGGAGTCGGCTCGCGATTCGGAGCTTCGAAGCTCCTCCAATGGCCGGATCTAGCTCCTTATTCCTTCCTTAGCTCTCCTCTCTCTCTAAGGTTTTAGAAAGATAATAACTTATGAAAAGTGAGGGTTTCTAAGTCCAATCCCGGGTATATCCCTTCAGGAACAACCCCCAGCCGTTGGATCATCAATTAAAGAAATGAACGGCTTTGATTCGGGACTGAAATGCCCAATCTGGACCGAACATGGCCTGGCACACGCCCGTGTCCAGGGCCGTGTGCCTCATTCGCCGTCAAAATCGAATCGCCTGGAACAACACACGGGTATCGAACACGCCCGTGTTCGACCTGACACGCCCGTGTTCCACCTGACACGGCCGTGTACCCCCATCATTTTTCCCCGAAAACAACCCGAGCACTACACGGGTTCTAGGACACGCCCGTGTCCTTACCGTGTCACCTCAACACGCCTGGACCCCAGGCCGTGTACACGGTCTCGACACTCGACACTTCGTCGAGCAAAGATCGTCGACCTGATGACACGACCTTGGACACGCCCGTGTCCTAGTACGTGTGCCTTGTCTCGACACATCGTCGAGACCAAAGTGTCGACTTCCCGGGACGAGTGTCGACACGGGTTGACACGCCCTGCGACACGCCCGTGTCGCAGGCCGTGTGCCATGTCTCGACACTTCGTCGAACGCAGAGTGTCGACTTCGCGGCTAAGTGTCGACACGGGTAGACACGCCCTGCGACATGCCCGTGTCGCAGGCCGTGTGCCCAGTCTCGACACAATGTCGATACCAAAGTGTCGACTCCCCGGCTCAGTGTCGACACAAGCTTGACACGCCCTGGGACACGCCCGTGTCCGAGGCCGTGTGCCTGCAGCCAGAACCCAAAACTGGCCCAAAACGTCCCCCGTCGCTCCTTTGAGTTTCGGGGCGTTACAACTCTCCCCCTCTTAAAAGAATTTTGTCCACGAAATTATATAAAGGAAAGACATGTACAAAACCAAAATTTGTACCTGAGCGTAATAACTCCGGATACTCGTCAAACATAGTCTGCACTCGCTCCCAAGAGAGCTCCTCACGACCGCAATTGTCCCACCGGACCTTGACCATCCTGATCTCTTTATTACGTAGCCGCTTGACCTCCGAGTCCTCAATCCGCACAGGCTTGACCTTTGTCGTTAGCCCACTATCCACCGACACTTGATCAACCGCGATCACTTGCGTAGGCTCTTGCACCGCCTTCCGAAGCACCGAAATATGGAATACATCATGTAATCCACCAAGCTCCACTGAAAGCTTCAACCGATAGGCCGCTTCACCGACTCGCTCCAGAACTTCAAACGGCCCAAGGTACCTCGGGCTTAGCTTTTTCAATCGCCGCACCCGCGAGACACCCTTGAACGGCTTGATCTTTAAGTATACATAATCTCCCACAGCGAACTCCACATTCCTGTGCTTGGCATTATAGTACTTTGCTTGCCGGTCCTGAGCGATAAGCAACCTCTCCCGAATGGTTCTCACCAAAGAAGTAGCATCCTCCACTTCTGATCGCTTATACAACTTTGACTCACCCATTTCTAACCAAGACAACGGCGTGCGACATTTTCTACCATATAGGGCCTCGAAGGGCGTCATTTGAATACTCGCTTGGTAGCTGTTGTTGTATGCGAACTCCACCAAATAAAGGTGGTCTTCCCACTGCTTTCCAAAATCCAAGACACACATGTGAAGCATGTCTTCCATAGTTCTATTGACCCTCTCGATCTGCCCATCCGTTTGCGGATAGAAGGCTGTGCTGAATTTCAACTTTGTTCCCAACATTTGTTGCACTAGCCTCCAATCATTGGACGTGAACCGTCCATCTCGGTCACTCACGATGCTGCGGGGAACACCATGAAGCTGTACTATGTTATCCACATAAAGCTTTGCTAACTTCTCCACCGGATCATCCTTCCTATGCGGAATAAAATGCGACACCTTCGTTAATCGATCAACAACCACCCAAATGGCGTCGTTACCCTTTTGCGACCTTGGCAAACCGTGCACAAAGTCCATAGAGATGTCGTCAAATTTCCACTCCGGAATAGGCAAGGACTTAAGAAATCCTCCCGGCTTCTGGCACTCCGCCTTTACCAAGGCGCAAGTTTGGCACTTCACTACGTATAGCGTCACATCCTTCTTCAAACCCGGCCACCAAAACCGTTTCTTCACATCACGGTACATCTTCGTGCTCCCCGGGTGAATCGAGTACTTGGTATGGTGTGCCTCGTATAACAACTCCACCCGCAAATTACCCACACTTGGGACGCACAGACGACCATCCTTCCAAAGTAATCCGTCCTCCACGACGAATTAGGAATTTGACCCATCCAGAGCCTCTACCATGAACTGCTTCATATGAGCATCCATATCCAAAGCCTGCCGAATACGATCAGCCAGGTCATATTGGACTTCAGTCCAATTCAGAACTGCTTCAGCACTTGATTGTCTATCCACACAAACAATCTCCAACGCCTCCAACTCCCGCACCAACCGCTCATCATGCACCGATATCCAATTGGCTTGAGCTGGGGCTTGGCGACTCAACGCGTCCGCAACCGCATTCCCTTTACCAGGCATGTAGTGGATCTTGAATGTATAGTCCCCCAGGAACTCCATCCATCTACGCTGGTGCATATTCAGATCCTTCTGATCAATAAAATACTTCAGGCTCTTGTGATCGGTGTAGATATCAATCTTCACACCGTACAAATAGTGTCTCCACAGCTTCAAGGCAAAAATCACGGCCGCTAACTCCAAGTCATGGACCGGATAGTTCCTTTCATGCACTTTTAGCTGTCTCGAGCCATAAGCTATTACACTTCCATGTTGCAGTAGCAAGCAACCCAACCCGCTGCCCGAAGCATCGCTATAAATCTCATAGCCTTCGGTCCCACATGGCAAACTCAGCACAGGCGTCGTGGTCAACCGACACTTCAACTCCTCAAAAGCTCGCGCGCACTCCGGCGTCCAAACGAACTTATGCTCCTTCCTCGTCAAAGTAGTGAGAGGCAAAGCTATCCGCGAGAAGTTCTCTACGAAGCGCCTATAATAGCCGGCAAGCCCCAGAAAACTCCGGACTTCCGCTACCGTAACAAGCTCAGGCCACTCCCGTATCGCAACGATCTTCGCCGGATCTACAGCAATACCCTCTTCACTCACTATATGCCCGAGGAACGCCACTGAGGATAGCCAAAACTCGCACTTCGAGAACTTGGCATACAACTGATTTCTCCTTAGCGTCTCCAACACCAAATGAAGATTCTTGAAGTGATCTTCCTCACTTTGCGAGTACACCAAAATATCGTCGATGAAGACGATCACGAAATGGTCCAAGTACTCCCTGAACGTCCTGTTCATCAAATCCATGAACACTGACGGCGCATTAGTCAGCCCAAACGGCATGACCGTAAACTCATAATGCTCGTATCTCGTACTAAATGTTGTCTTCGGGATATCACTCTCCCTTATTCGCAGCTGATAGTACCCAGCCTTGAGATCCAACTTCGAGTACACCGTCGACCCGACTAACTGATCAAAAAGATCATCAATCCGGGGGATCGGGTACTTGTTCTTCTTCGTCAACTTGTTGAGCTCCCAATAATCAATACACAGCCTCAAGCTTCCGTCCTTCTTCTTAACAAAGAGGATCGGTGCGCTCCAAGGCGAAGAACTCGGGCGCACATACCATTGCTCCAACAACTCTTGCAGTTGAACTTTCAGCTCCGCCATTTCCTTAGGTGCTAGCCGATAAGGAGATCGTGACACAGGCTTTGCACCTGGCACTAGCTCAATCGTGAAATCTATCTCCCGCTGAGGCGGGTCTCCAGGAAGATCTGCGGGGAACACATCAGGGTATTCCGATACCACTGAAATACAATCCAACGCGGGCTTCGGCTTTGCAACCTCAACTAGTGTAAAGAACAGTTCTGCACCGGCACGAACCGCCTTCACCACCTGAAGAGCAGACATCAACGTCTTGCTCGACCCCTTTAAGCCCGTAAAAGTCGTTTCACGACTTGCTCCCAGCTTGACTTCCTTGCTACTGCAATCTATATGGGCATGCTGCTCCGAGAGCCAGTCCATGCCAAATATGACGTCGAACTCCACTAACGGAAGTAAAGACGCCTGCAGATCGAACTCCTGATTCCCAATACGAATCTTAACATCGCAGATCCTATCCGCGCGCATTGAACACCCATTGGGCAACAACACATCCAACTTATCCTTCGCCATCGAAGAAGGGACTCCGATGCGTGATATAAATCCTTCGGACAAGAAGGAGTGTGAAGCTCCCGCATCGAAGAGTGATCGTGCCGGATTTTCACAAATCAATACAAATCCTAAACAAGCAGTAGTAAGGTAACATGTGCATAACAAGTATTTAAAGAAATTGACTTGCTATAAATTAAACCGTACATGTCACCACATCAGTCTGTTTGATGGCCTCCTGTTGGCCAAGATTGTAAACCCTTGGTTGGGCCGGAGCATAATGGGATGCGGTCGACTCCACCGCCTTTCCCTTCTCTTCATATGTAGCTCCCGACCTTCTCTCGGACTTAGGACGTCCGCTCCAACAGTCACGGGCAAAGTGCCCTGTCTTTCCACAAGTAAAACACGCGCCCGGGGTCCGACCCGTAGTCGCCCCTGAAGCACCAGAAGGAGCTGAACCCGAAGTCCTATGCTTCTTGAAAGACCTCCGATAGCCGGACTTTGAAGTAGTCGGCACTTTAAATTCAGATTTCCTATCACCCAAGCTTTTCTTTGCTTGCACATTCTTCATGTCCTTCTCCAAGGACCGGGCAGTATTGACCAAGGTTAAAAAACCCTGCGTCATCGGCCCCGAAAGTAGTAATCTCAACTCATCTCTCAAGCCTTCATAGAAGCGATTAGTCTTGCGCTCCTCATCCATGATGGTGGAGCTAGCATATCGACTCAAACGAGTGAACTCATGGATATATTCATCCACGCTCTTCTTACCCTGAACCAACTTCAGAAATTCATTCTCCATCGAAATCCTCTGAGTAGAAGGGAGGTATCTTGCTAAGAACAATCCCGAGAACTCTTCCATCGGAATGTCTATAAGTTGTCTACCTCTCAAATGATGCAGCTCCAATCCTTCCCACCACATCCTCGCTTCACCATCCAGAAGGAACGTAGCGATGGTGGTCATTTGCCACTCCTCCATCTCCGTTGCTGTCATGACTCTCTTCACCCTAGAGAGCCAGTCTTCAGCCTGAGATGGGGTTCCCAACCCCGAGAATACCGGAGGGTTAAAGCTCATTACATGCTTAAGCTGCCTCTCAGTTGCCCTCCTTGGCACCACCGGTTCCACAACCACTTGCTCCACTCTCCTCGGCTCAGCCTCTTGAAGAGGTACCTGCTCCATCACAGGAGCGGGCTGCTGCGTTTGCCTTGCAGGCTGCGCATTTATCACGGCCAACACCGCTTCAGCCACCAATCGTATGTTCTCAGCCGATAGAGGTGTTGCAGGAGCAACATCTGGTGCACTACTAGCCTCAAAAACTCGGCGTCCTGACGGCCCAACACCACTTCTTGTCACCTATAGTGGTACAAAACACCGTTAAGTGACCAAATAAAATTGCAAATAGCAATTATAGGAACACACAGGTTCCTCAAACACGAGTATTTTCATTCCTAAGTGGATATTCATGGGTTCTTTTACCATTATAACGATGACGCACACAATGTGCTCACCACCCCTTAAAAAGAATTCGCCCACGAATTCATCTTAAGCCCGACCAAAACCAGTAGTCTGATACCAAATTGTAACACCCCCTATCCGTCGCATAGCATATAGCAGTAGGTCCGGCCGGGGCCCGACGCCATATACCACAGACAGACCGGGCGGTTACTCATGGAAACCATCCAACCAATCAACGTCCTACACAGAGCATTCTAGCGGAAGCAGTTTTAAAGTTGCAATAAAGAACCCAACACTAAAGCATGAATGTCCACTAATCCAAAATAGGAATGTTATACAAATACCAACATAAGCCTTAAGGCCTTGCAAAATGTTTCACTTGATATTACATGATTTACAAACCACGGTACGCAGGCCGGTCATACATGAATAAAACAGTAAACACTTCCAAAATAGGCCTTCGAGGGCCGGCTTCGCATTTGGGCTTTAGCCCGCTATTGACCGCTTGGTCCAGCAGCACCTACAAACAACAAACCACCGCACGGTGGCAAAACAAGGCAACGGTCAGCAATGCTGACCAAATTATAACGATCCCGCCCCCAACTCGGGGCGGCGATGCTCCTTCCCTGCATTTCATTAGCATAAGCGAGCAACAAATATATATAGCCATAACATCACAGACGTTGGCTCGCACGGCCATACGCCCCGTGCTCTCAGGGCACATTCTCGGTGAACCGGTCGATGTCACGTCAATTAAAGCCATAGACATTCCGGACTCACCACCGCCACTTTGACGGTCAAACCTATGAGCATTTTGTCTTCCTGGCCCGGGTCACGACAATTTAAGCCATTGACCGCCGAAGACCCTAATCTATGCCAACGACAAGTGTCATGTGCCTTTAGGTCTCTTTAACCGAACGACATAGAACGGGTACGGTTCCATCTAACCAGTGCTCACATCGCAACGACAATTTAAGCTATTTACGCGGGTTAAACTTCCATCGAGTCTCATTTCCATCACAATTCACATAACCCGGTTATGTTCAAGTTGGCTCTCAGGCCACCAAGTTGGCAAGATCTTGTATCCGCCCAGTTTTCCGGGTGCACCTTTGGGTTAGTCCCCAAGGCTCCCTGCTGCTATCTACCGTGTAGAAAACCCGAAAAACAATCAATAGCACGGAGTCTTCTCCGGCATTTATGCGATGCAACATCACCGATCCAGACCAACATGTCCGGGAGGCTTCACACATCATGCCTATGTCCGTTCTCGCTTACGGACTCTAAACAACCGGGACTTCACATATCTACCCGAAGGAACGCCTCTAACTCTCCGCAAACTCGCGAGAGCGGGCTTCCTATGCAAAGAAGGAGAGCTACTCATGCTCAAGAAGAGAATCGTTACCCTAGCGTTCCTCTTTGGCGCCACTGAAAAGTAAGCGGATGAAAAGCACCGCACTAGCTTTGCCTCCGTGGATCTGGAGTCGGCTCGTGATTCGGAGCTTTGAAGCTCCTCCAATGGCCGGATCTAGCTCCTTCTTCCTTCCTTGGCTCTCCTCTCTCTCTCTAAGGTTTTAGAAAGATAATAACTTATGAAAAGTGAGGGTTTCTAAGTCCAATCCCGGGTATATCCCTTCAGGAACAACCCCCAGCCATTGGATCATCAATTAAAGAAATGAATGGCTTTGATTCGGGACTGAAATGCCCAATCTGGACCGAACACGGCCTGGCACACGCCCGTGTCCAAGGCCGTGTGCCTCATTCGCCGTCAAAATCGAATCGCCTGGAACAACACACGGGTATCGAACACGCCCGTGTTCGACCTGACACGCCCGTGTTCCACCTGACACGGCCGTGTGGCTGGTCGTCTACCCCCATCATTTTTCCCCGAAAACAACCCGAGCACTGCACGGGTTCTAGGACATGCCCGTGTCCTTAGTCGTGTCACCTCAACACGCCTGGACCCCAGGTCATGTACACGGTCTCGACACTCGACACTTCGTCGAGCGAAGATCGTCGACCTGATGACACGGCCTTGGACACGCCCGTGTCCTAGGCCGTGTGCCTTGTCTCGACACATCGTCGAGACCAAAGTGTCGACTTCCCGGGACGAGTGTCGACACGGGTTGACACGCCCTGCGACACTCCCATGTCACAGGCCGTGTGTCATGTCTCGACACTTCGTCGAACGCAGAGTGTCGACTTCGCGGCTAAGTGTCGATACGGGTAGACACGCCCTGCGACACGCCCGTGTCGCAGGCCGTGTGCCCAGTCTCGACACAATGTCGATACCAAAGTGTCGACTCCCCGGCTCAGTGTCGACACAAGCTATACACGCCCTGGGACACGCCCGTGTCCCAGACCGTGTGCCTGCAGCCAGAACCCAAAACTGGCCCAAAACGTCCCCCGTCGCTCCTTTGAGTTTCGGGGCGTTACAACTTCCTCTTCATCATTTTCTAGAATTGCCTTGAGAAGGCAGCAAACTCCGCGTCTAACATGTTGCTGTCAGATGGGCTAGACTCAGAGCTTTCTAAGTCAGCAGGCCTTCTTGTGGGAGAGGCAATCCTCTTCTTGCTCGATCTTCTTAGAGCTATAAGCCTTGAAGGCCACTGTCTTCTCCTTGGCTTGAGATATGATGGTGGTCTCCTCCTCCTTCCTATCAGATAACTGTATCTCATAGGAGAGCAGCTTTCCAGACAATGTGTGAGGAGGAGTTTCAGCTAGCTTGGACACCTCTCTGATGGCACAGATCTTTGTATCTCAGTCTTGTTAGAGATCTTAGGAACTTGTCATTTAGCTCATAATTATTGAAACCCCCCATAGGTCCTCAACTTATTGACTATTCTGAAAAACATTTCATAACAATCAACTGTACTGTCTCTGCTGCTTTGCCTGAAAGCTTCATATTCCTGATTCAGTACAGATTTCCTGTTATCCCTAACTTCTTCAGCGCCCTCCATGTGGATAATCAAGGTGTCCCATATTTCCTTGGAGTTCTGTAGTGGACAATATTTTGGAATGTTGAATCATTAATGGCATCAACAATACAGTTCTACGCCCTCTTGTCCATAGTTGCTAGGATGACCTCATCCTTGGTCATCTCAGTGTATTTCTTTGGGGTTTGGACATTTTCATCTAGGACAGAAATCTTCATAGGGATGAAGGGTCCTACCTGAACTGTGATGAATATCCTAGGATGAGACGTTTCCAAAAACAACCTGACCCTCTCTTTCTAGATCCCAAAACTCTCTTTCTTGCATATTGGAAGCTTCATTGAGTCGAACTCTTTATGATTCTCTCCTGAAACCAAAAAGATAATTTGTAGCTACCCTTGGAGATCTGTTCAGATTGTTAAGTCTTTTTTGAACAACCTCCCTCTGATACCACTTGAAAATCTTTTGTTTCAAGAGTAGCTAAACACCTATAGGGGGGATAGGTTTTATGTCTTTTTAAATTATCTTCTTACTTTGTTGTGTTATGACTTAGTGTTTTGTTACCTTTCAAGAATAAACAATACAAATACAATTATTTATAGAGGTTCCCCAAGGTTTGGTTACATCAACTGTCCCTCCCACCTTTCTAACAGTGTGTTAGATAAGGCCAACTTCTCCAAACTCGTCTCCAAAAGATTACAATTTAGATCCCTCAGGATCTCTCAGACTCCTCCAAGTCCTACCTCAGGCCCAAGGCCCTACCACTCAGAGCAAATGATGATCCTATAGCTTAGTGATCCACAGATCACCTACCTCAGACTTTAAACAAAGTCCTACCACTCAGGCTAGGATGATATCCCTACACTCAGATCCACAAGAGGATCCTACACTCAGTGAATAAACTCACCTATAGCTTAGACACACATGCCCTACCTCAGATCCACAGAAGGATCCTACACTCAGCCTTTATAAATCAGGTTTACAGATCAGATCTGTTAAGATCCTACAGAAAGATTATATTATTGATGATTAAATAATTCTAGAGAAAATGTTCTCTAAGTCTTCTCTATAGACTGAGATTGCTCAACCCTATCTTCTTCTCAGCTCCATGGTAGAAGATCTTCTGCATGTTTTAGCTTAAGCTAGGAAGAACTCAGAAACAAAAGTTCCTGAACTTGTTGAAGAATATTAATGAGTTTTCTGATCTTTGAATATCTTCAATCAACAACATTTGTCTGAAGTTATCAGACTATCTCTCGATGAGCTAATTGCAGAGCTCTTCTTCGTTTTAGGAAGAAGATGAGTTGATTCAAAAATCTCTCTTCAAAAAGTTCACCTTTTCTTTATCGGAACTCTGCACTTTGTATCCTGTCATCCAACGACTCTTTGAGTAGTATGGAGCACTAGAGTAGTTAGTTGCACCACCACTTTTGCATTAATTACTGTACAACAGGCAAGCGACGCTTATTGTCCTGTAGCAAGATGATCCCACATTGTTTGAAATTCTACTGACGTCATCATGAATCAGCTCTTGTGGACTTAGTAAATTTCAAACAGACTACATAGGCGTTGAGTGAAGCCTTGTCACTCAACACAATAGTACTTAGCAGATTTCAACGACTTGAGACGTTGAGAGTGTTGAGTAAGCCTTACTCACTCAACACATATAGACTTTTATAGTCTAATAGCTTAGGCGTCTAGTGAGCCTTCATCACTCGACACATCTGAACTTAGATTGATTTCTCTAAATATACGCGTTGAGTGCATCTTCTTCACTCAACGCTTTTTTCCTTTGCCTGGATTCTTGATAAGACATACAGTGAACTGCCTTCCCTCAACACTTCTGTACTTATAAGGATTATCTGTTAAGGAGGCATTGAGTGAACTGTCTTCACTCAATGCTTCTAGATTTAGATAGATTTATTTGACAACAACCCTGCGGATTTGACCGCATGTTGTTCTGTCGACACTTTTGCTTCTTGGCATTGAGTGAACTGCCTTCACTCAATGCTTATGTACTTAACTAGATTTTTACTTTGTCAGCATCCTGTCATAAGTCCATCTGTATTTGTGACTTTGACAACCTGTCAAATTAGTTCAACGAAGAACAACTTGCATACATTGAACTAATGGCATGCATCAAATACATCATGTGTATACCATTGACTTGCGGGCCTTCTTCAAATCTGGGACATTGTGATCAATGGACCAAACACTACTCTTAGAGATCTATTCAGACTGTTAAGTCCTTTTTGAACAACCTCCCTTTGATACCACTTGAAAGTATTTAGTTTCAAGAGTAGCTAAACACCTTGAGGGGGGATGAATAGGTTTTTGTGTCTTTTTAGACTATCTTCTTACTTTGGTGTATTGTGACTTAGTGTTATGTTAGCTTTCAAGAATACACAATCAGCACCTTTCTAACAGTATGTTAAACAAGACCATCTTCTCCAATCTCGGCTTCAAGAGCTTAAAACACAGATCCCTTAGGATTTCTCAAACTCCTCCAAGTCCTACCTCAAGCCCAAGGCCCTACCAATCAGAGCAAATGACACTCCTACAACTCAGTGATCCATAGATCACCTACCTCAGACTTTATCTAAAGTCCTACACTCAAGCTAGGAGGTTAGCCCTACACTCAGATCCACCACAGGATCCTAGCTCAGAGAAAAACGAAGCGTTGTGTGAAGGCAATTCACACAACGCCTACCTAACGGATAATTTAACTAAGTATAAAAGCATTGAGTGAAGAAATGCCATTCAACACCTCATCAAGAAGCTAGGCAAAGGCAGAAAGCGTCGAGTGAAGAAGCTGCACTCAATTCCTTCATAAAAAAAATTCAACGAAGTCCAAAAGCGTTGAGTGATGAAGGCCCACTCGATGCCTAAGTTGTTAGACTATAAAAGTCTATATGCGTTGAGTGAGGAAGGATCACTCAACGCATTCAGCGCTATAAGTCGTAGAATTGAGCTAAGTAATTTTGCGTTGAGTGACAATGCTTCACTCAACGCCTGAGAAGTCTGTCTGGATTTTTCTAATTCCAGAAGTGCTGAGTCATGTTGACGTCAGAAGAAATTCAATTGTTGCGGGATTTGCTCGCTGGAAGACAAAAGGCGCCGCTTTCCTTTAGTACAAATGTAAATGCAAAAGTGATGGAGTAGTTGTTGTACAACCTCGGGCTCGTAGGATCAGATTGGGCTCGAAGAGAGGGGAAGGTAAGGAAAAATAGACTCTTTGACAGAAGCCGGCTCGATAGGCGAGAGGGCCCCAGTAGTTCAGGCGAGAGGGGCCCAGTGGCTCAGGCGAGAGCCTTCCCAGGCGATACGGACTCAGAGAGAGGGTCCAGCTGCTCAGGCGAAAGCCTTCCCAGGCAAGACGGATCTAGCGAGAGGGTCCAGCGGCCCGGGCGAGAACCTCACTAGGCGTGATGAGCCCCATAGGTAGGAGCGCTCACCCGCGGGACGGTGCTCTCGCCAAGTGCCGGTTTAGTTGGAAGGCGGTTCACCTTTTTTGCCCTAGGTGATTTTACATTTTTGCCCTCGGTGGTCTGCATATAACCATTCAGAACAACGGAGTTTGGCTGTTGGCAGACCCAACCAAGGGTATTTTGGTAATTTCAGGTCAGTTCAGTTTGGTTATTGGCAATTTAAACTCAGAAAACTATAAATATGCTCATAGGGGTTCTTCAGAAGCATTTTTCCCTGGATTTTAATAGTTTTCCTGTGCTTTCTGAGGAGCTCCAAGCCCAGCTTTTTGCTTTGTAGGGGAAGCTCTCAGAGATCTTCCTGGTAAGCAATGGGACCTCCCTGCTGAGGCTTTGGGTAGGTTTCTAGTCCTTCACAACCATTCGAAGGTCAGATCTTGGGACAAGTAGGTGTTGGCTATACCCCTAATTTTGAACTTTCGTCGAAGTCAAATTTTGGCTTCAATAGTTCTGGTGCGGTGAGCGTGGAAGGTAGCTGATACAAGAAAGTTTTGAGTTTGGTCCTATGACAGGAAGTGAAGGTGAAGGATCTGGTTCTGTAGGTTCCCCCTCTCGGGGTGAGGAGGCGACAAGTAAGATGTTGGAGGACTTCAGGTGAGAGGTCTTGCAGACAATCAGTTTGTCCTTCTCGGCAAGGAGCGAGTGGGAAACGCCTCAGGTCCCGGTGGAGGCGATCCTGCTCTTGGGCGAGAACGCTCCTGGGCAGTGCCCTAGGAAGGAGGTTCTGGCGGAAGTTGGCAAGAGGGACGTGGCCGCGCGAGATCTCTTCCCAGGCCAGCGTCGCGGGAAGGAGATTCCGGCAGAAGTTGGTGAGAGGGAGGCGATTGTGCGAGAGCTCTTCCTAGGCATGGTCTCGCGGATCGGGCCAGCCAGCCGAGGCCGCGAGACGTGCCCTCTCGGCAGGCAGGTGGCGAGAGCCCTTTCAGTGAGCTCATCATCTCGGCCCCGGTGTCGTAGGGGTTCCGGAAGCCCGACATGTCATACTACTTGGGGAAAGACGACCCTGCACAGCATGTGCAGTGGTTTGAAGATGTTGTTTCGATAAGGCAGATGACAGATGCCTTCAAGTGCCGGCTGTTTGCCATCACGTTGAAGGAGAAGGCACGGGACTGGTTCCACCAGTTGTCGGCAAGTTCAATCTACAGTTTTGATGATCTGCATCGAGGGTTCTTGTTGAGGTTCTCGACATTAAAGATGCGTAAGAAGGAGGCGGAGTGCCTGTTTGCGGTGAGGCAGAAGCAAGACGAGACGTTGGGTCATTATGTTGACTGGTTTCAGGAAGAGATCCTCCTAGTCCAGAAGGTCCCAGGGTATGCACTGATGCTCGCTTTTACCCTGGGGCTGTGGCCGGTATTCTTTAGCATGGAGATGAAGAGAGTGCCACCCTCTCTTTTGAGGAGCTCATGGAGAGGACAGCAAAGGAGATAGACTTCGAGAGGGCCAATCTGGCATTTGCCAGGAAGCTGTCCAGGTTGGCGGAGGATGACGTGAAGGAGCCGCGAGCAGGAAGGCAGAAGGAGCAAAGAGAAGAGAGAAGGAGGGAGGAGCCCCGAGGATAGTGGCAGCAGGGACAGCATCAAGTACGGGGGGGCCGGGAGATGAAAAACTGTTTAGGTTGGAGGCCTCAGAAGGGTCGCCCCCAGGAGCAAGGAGGAGGCTTTTTGGGAAGAGAAAACTTTCGTAAGCCGAGGAGGTTTGATAATCCGGCGAGGAGGCAGGAGCTGAGGGGTCACTTCCCGCATCAGCAGGAAGCAATGGAGGTCGGCAGAGGTAGAGGAGGAAGGAGAGGAGCTCGGGGAGGAGCCGGAAGAAGAGGAGGCGGAGAAGGAAGAGGGGGCCGGGTGGCGTTGCTTTTTTGTGACTTCCACCAGGAGGAAGGTCATGCGACGACCACCTGCCCAGAGTTCTTGGAGATGAGAGAAGCCAGAGGGCTAGGGAGGTAGGATCCGCCGGCAAGGATCGTGGAAGTGCAGCAAGGGGAGACGAAAGATAGGTGTTAGGACCGGGCGGACGTAGGAACCCGAGGAGGGATTGGGGTGATCCACGAAGGAGTTAGGATTGAGGCAACTTGAAAGGGGAGCCTCCAGACCATGTTTCGAAGGGGGGTAGCCTCGACCTCCCAGGCTCCCCCTCAGAAAGAAAAAAATTACCTTTTCTTCAGTAGATATGCCAGATTATGAGGACCCGTTCTGTGACGCCTTGGTGATCCAGACGGCAGTCGAGAACTTCACGGTCTCCAGGATCTTGGTGGACAACGGGAGCTCCGTGAATATGAACTTCAAGAAGACCATCGATGAGATGAGGGTCGAGGGCAAGAGGGTGCTAGCTTCGGACGAACCGTTATTTGGATTTTCAGGAGAAAGAAAAGAGGTAGAAGGAGGGGTAGGGCTGCACGTGAGGTTGGGGGCATGTCACGGAACTGCAGGTTTGTGATCGTGGACACCCCAAGTAGCTATAATGCTATCTTTGGGTGCCCCCTCATCAGCGCCTTTCACTGCATCCCCTCCTTGTTTCATCAATGCCTTAAGTTCAACAATGGAGGGGTGCAGGTTAGGATCAGGGGGGACCCGAAGGTGGCAATACAATGATACGTGACGGCAATCAACACTGTATCTTGGATGGCAGAGGCGGAGGAGCTGGAAAGGGATATGACGGAGCAGGAAGAGGTTGTCGGAGAAGAGGGGGTGATCCTAGAGGAGGCGAGGGAGGAGATTGAGGAAGAGCAAAGAGGAGAAGGTGTGCAGGAGTTCCAGAGGGACGAGGAGTCGAAGCCGCAAGGGGGGTTGGAAGGTGGAAGGAGTAGGAGAAGGGGTTGAGAGGGAGGCCCTGAGAGGCGTGGAGTTTGAGCAGCAGCAGAGTGAGAGCCTATGGGAGGCGATGGAAGTCTAGGAAGTAGGAGGGGAGGAAGAGTATGGACAGGAAGAGGGGGAAAGAGCCGGCTGGGAGCAGTTGCGGCTGGAGCCGACTGGAGAAGTGGTGGAGATGGAAGTCTTCACCAGCGTCGGCCAGGTGCAGAGGGTCCAAACTAGCGGGGGCTTGAGTCCCGAGGACCAGGAGCGAGTTCGGGCTTGCATCCAGAGCAACATCGACATCTTTGCTTGGAGCGCGGCTGACATGTCGGGCATCAATGCAGATGTGGCTTGTCATCGCCTGAACTTGGACCCCCGGACGCGCCTCATTTGCCAGAAGATGAGGATCATCACTACCAAGCTTGAGGAGCCCATCCGCGAGGAGGTCAAGAAGCTTCTGGAGGCTGGCTTCATCTCGGAGATCCAGTATCCAGGCTGGATCTCCAACGTGGTAATGGTGAAGAAAGGGGGAGGGAAGTGGCGCATGTGTATTGATTTTTCTTTATTAAATAAATCATGCCCCAAGGATTGCTATCCCCTGCCTCAAATCAACGCGCTGGTTGATTCAGCCGTTGGTTTTTCTATTATGAGTTTTTTGGATGCTTTTTCAGGTTACCACCAGATCCGAATGCACCCTCCTGAAGTCAAGGACGTCTCCTTCATCACAAGGGAGGGATGTTTCAGCTATAAGATTATTCCCTTTGGGTTGAAAAACGCAGGGGCTACATACCAACGCATGATGGATCGGGTCTTCCAGGGTCAAAGGGGGAGGAACCTGGAAGTCTACGTTGATGATCTGATAGTCAAGAGCAAGTGTGTGGACTCACACCTTTGAGACCTGGAGGAGACATTCGCCACCCTGTGGAAGTTCAAGATGAGGCTGAACCCCTTGAAGTGCGTCTTTGGGGCGAGCCGCGGGAAGTTCCATGGGCACCTCCTGACCCCGACAGGGGTGGAGCCTAACTCGGATAAAGTGAAGGCCATCCTAGAGCTGGAGTCACCGCACAATACTAAGGAGGTTCAGTGCTTGACAGGCAAGCTGGCCGGGCTTAGTAGATTCCTCTCCAAGTCGGGAGAAAATTGCTCATCATTCTTTAAGGTGTTGAGCGGTACTCAAAGGTTCAAATGGACTGCCGAATGTGAAGAGGCTTTCCAAATGCTGAAGAGGCAGCTCTCCCAGGCTCCTCTACTTCAAAGCCCGAAGGAGGGGGAGGACCTAGCCTTGTACCTCGAAGTAGGAGCAGAGGACGTGAGCTCGGTCTTGGTCAGGGAAGAGAGGAAGAAGCAATTGCCAATCTACTACGTCAGCAGGATCCTGAAGAAGGCGGAGCTCCGCTACCCCATCTTGGAAAAGCTGGCGTATTCTTTGATTGTTTCGACCAGGAAGCTCCGGCCATACTTCCAAGCGCACTCAATCAAGGTGGTGACAGACCATCCTCTTCGCAAGATCTTTGAAGGAGTAGAGCACTCGGGCAGGTTTGCCAAATGGTCTATCGAATTGAGTGAGTTCGATATCTCATTCGTGCCAAGGCTCTCCATTAAGGCTCAGGCGGTGGCTGACTTCTTGGCAGACTATGTTGTTGAGGTCGGAGCCGAGGAGCCGCGGCCGCAGGAGGCGTGGAAGATGATGGTTGATGGGGCCTCAGGAAATCACTCCCTCGGAGCAGGGGTAGTATTGATAAGTCCTCAAGGGGTCACCATAGAATAAGCAGTGGTCTTACACTTTCCAGCGACTAACAATCAAGCGGAATACGAGGATGTGATAGCCAGCCTTCATTTGGCAAAGGAACTCGAGATACAGGATGTGGAGGCTGAAAGATATGGTACCTAAACACCTAGAGGGGGGGGGGGTGAATAGGTGACCTAATCCTTTTCTAACTTTGTTGGCAGCCAAACAGTTATATCACAGATTTCTAACTAGTTTATTACAGCAATCAGCAATAATCAAACATACACAGCTAATCCACAGCACATTCACAGCACAGCACACAGTGATTTATAGTGGTTCCCCAAGATATGGGTACATCCACTTTCCCCCTTCGCCTATCTAGCAGTGTACTAGATTCGGTCAAACTTCTCCACTATCTCAGAACCCAAATTGGTTCCTACCTCAGGCCCAAAGCCTTACAACTCAGCTTTATCCCAAAGCTTACACTCAGCCAATCAAGGCCTACACTCAGCCAATCCAAGGCCTACACTCAGAGATCTCAATCTCCTACACTCAGGCAAACAAGCCCTACCCTCAGCCTTTATAAATATAGGCTTACAATCACTCAGATCCAAAGGATCCTACAAGTTAAAAAGATATTACAAAATATAACTCTACAACTCAGAATAATAAGAGAGGAGTTGAGAGATTCTTGATGAGTTCTTGGAAGAACTCAGCTGGATTCACCCTGACTTAGCTTTCTTCAAAGCTTCTTGAGTAGAACTAAATAAGGCTGAATCCTCTGCAGTTGTTCCTTGACCTCTGCCACTTAAGAATCAGAATTGAATCTGAATCCTTCTTCTCAGCCTAGTTCCAGAGACTGATTTCTTGGATGGAGCCCTCTCTCTCCAACTTCTTAGATCTGCAGTTGGACTGCAAGATCTTCTTGTGTTGATACTCTGTGTACTACTTTTCTGATTACTTGAATAATTTGTACTACTTGTTAATCACTTGATCAACTCTTTCAACAACTTCAACAACAACAATAACAACTGTAAACTGTGGATGCCTATTTATAGGCCTTCTTCATGGTAACCGGCTGGTCCGGTTCATAACTGACTTATGACATCTCTGACAGTTGCTGTAGACCGGCTGGATCGGTAGCTGTCATGTCAACCAGTCACTTCTTGAAAATCTCTAACAGTCAGTAAGTGTTGAGACTTTCTGTCTTTAAGTGTCGACACTTATAGTCCAAGTGTCGACACATGCTTTGTAAGTGTCGACACAAGTCTACAAGGTGTCGACACATATCCTTATATGTCTCGACACAGATTCTTCTTCATGTGTCGACACTGAAATTGAGTGTCGACACAAGTACTTGTTCTTCTAGCTTTTGCTGAATTCTTCTATGTGTCGACACATCTCCTTTGTGTCGACACAACTTCTTGTGTTGAATCTGTCAAGTGTTGACACTGCTTCTTGGTGTCGACACATAGTCTTCTATGTTGAAACTTGCTGAGTGTCGACACAGCTCCTTGTGTCGACACACCTTCTTGTTGTTGAGACTTCAGCTGAGTGTCGACACATTCTCATAGTGTCGACACTTGTACTTAGAATAATTTGTTGTTCTTTCTGTTCTTTGCTAAGTGTCGACACAGCTCCATGTGTCGATACTTTCTTCAAGTGTTGAGTCTTTAGCTGTGTGTCGACACATTGTTCTGGGTGTCGACACATACTTCAAATGTTGACTCTTCTGTTGAGTGTCGACACATTGTGTTGAGTGTCGACACTTACTTCAAATGCTGACTCTTCTGCATAGTGTCGACACATTGTGTTGAGTGTCGACACTTACTTTAAATGCTGACTCTTCTGCATAGTGTCGACACATTGTGTTGAGTGTCGACACTTGTACTTAGACTCTGCAGACTTTTGCTGAGTGTCGACACTGCTCCAAGTGTCGTCACTTTCTGGTGTAGACACAGCTTCACTGGGTGTCGACACAGCTCCTTGTGTCGACACTTTCTGTCTGCACTTTTCTTCACTGAGTGTCAACACAGCTCCAAGTGTCGACACTTTCTGTCTGGTGTCGACTCTGCATCCCAGGTGTCGACACAATGACTCCAAGTGTCGACACATCTTGTCTGGGTGTCGACACAAGTCTTCTTAAGTGTCGACACTTTCCCTCTGGGTGTCGACACATGGACTTAGAAACTTTTTGCTTCAGTCCAGTTCTTTCTTAACCTGCACAAGTAACTCAAACATACATCAAATACATTATGATGTATATCATTGAGTTGGGTGAGGCTTCTTCAAATCAGGTACATTTGACCAATGTACCCAACAATCTCCCCATATTTGGAGAAGTCATAACCCTTAGTCAATGATATACACCATTCATAATTAAAATTACAAAATGATGTACAGCGGATTATAAACAGCAGGGTAAACATAAACATGTAATAAATTCACACATGTATACACATTCAGCATTGCAGAACAAATAAGAAATAGATACTTCTCAGAACAACCATGAAATATATTTATCATATATTGTTCTAACATTTTTAATACACCTTTAATGGTTTACAAAAATGTTTTACATTCAACAGATTTCAACAAGCTTCAAGTTTAATTCCTAATCTATTTCTGATCAGGTTCTTTGATAACTATTCCCTTTCCAGCTTGGACTTGAGCTTTGGCAGGAGCTTCAACAGTTGCAGCATCAGCAGGCTTCTTTCCTTTTAAGTCCTTCTTCTTCAGCTCTTCTGCTTTGATTTTCTGTCTCTCAAAATAGTGGTATGGCTTGGGGAAGTACTTGCTAGGCTCCACAGCAGTAGGAGGTAGCTTTCCCATCTTAGCCTTCCTTCTGAATTGTACTATAGCCTCCTGCCTGATCTCATGCTTTCTCCATTCTGCCTCAGAGAACCATTTGTTCCTGTCATTCATGTTGTCCTTAGCAGCTTTCCAGGCAGTTAGAATTATATTTCTAGAGGTAGGGCTCCATTGTTCAAAATCTGGCTTTTGTTCTGCCTTGTTCCCTAAACCTCTTTTTAGACAACCTTGTCTCTTCTTCTTTGTTCAGAGCCTCTTGCAGAGCTTCAGAAATAGGTTGAACAACCTTCTCAATATGAACATTGGCCTTGCCCTCAGTTGGGCTATACATTGTGCTGACATCTGCTTGAACCATGTCAAAATCTGGAGGTGGATATATTACTTGAGCTACTTCTTGTTGCTCACCTCCAAGATATGCAGGTTGTATTCCTGATTCAGCCACATTAACATCATCACAAAGTGGAGGATAGCCCAGTGTAGCTCTGATGGAGTTAGATATCCATTTGGCATGGTCAGAGCTAGCTTTGACTAATACCCTCTCCCCCTTTATGACTTCTCTGGCCATATGGTCTCTGACATCATCCTTTTGAAACCTAATCTGACTGTCCAAGTATCTGATGCCCTCTTTAAAGTAAGGTCTGAGCTTAGTAAGCTGTTCAGAGATGGCCTTCTGGGAATCTTGAATTGCAGTCTTGACAGCAGAAATCTCAGCTTGAAAGACCTTATCAAAGTCAGCCTTAGCAGCAGCAGTAGATGTTGAAGGTTCAGCAGTCTTATTCTTCAACTCAGTGACTATAGCATTATGGGAGGCAGTCAAATTATCATTCATTCTTAACTGATTCTCCAGCACATATCCTTGCTTTACTGCTATATCATCTACCTGAGCCTTGATCTTCTCCTGGTGAGTTGCCAAATAGACCACTGCATTCCCACCCTTGTGGAAGCAGTCTGTCATTTCCTTTTTGTTCAGATTCATCTCAAATCTTATAGATTTGATATCTTGTGCAAGATCAAACTGTAGGGACTTGTGCCCTTCATCCACATAAGCCTCTATTGCCTTCTTTTGCTCATCCAACTTGATCTGCATGGCAATCATCAAAGCACTATAATCAACTGTTGGAGCTTGTTGAACTATAGGCTGTGGGGCAATGGATTGCAAGGCTTTCTTGTAACTCTGACTTCTTCTTTTAAAAACATAGAGTTTCTTCTGCTTGGCCCTAGCACTCTCCTCATCCTCAGAGGCAGAAGTGCTGGCAATATCAACCCTGTCCTTAGGGCTTTGAGGTTTGTCAGCTTGCACAGCAGTTGCCTTTTCAGTTTCCAGCCTAATAGGCTCTTCCAGAACTTCCATGTGCTCCCCCTCAGCAGCAGCACTCTTATCTTCAGCATCAATTTCTTTGTCAAAATCTGCCTGATCCAGATTTAGAAACAAATCTTCCATTGTATATTCATGTGGAGATGGAGCTGGAGACAGTCTTTGCTCTTCAACCACTGATTCAGGTACCACTTCTTGTTCAGCAGATTTGTCTTCTAAAACAATATCTGGTACTTGACTGTTTAGCTGAGTTTGCTGATGGACATCAGACAAATCAGAATCTGCTATAGAAAAATCTAAAGTGTTTAGTGCAGAGAGTACCTCTTGTATAATGGAGGTGGCTTGTTCACTCTCCAGTGTAGAGGGTTCTGCTACACCTGGAAGCTCCCCCTGACTGTGATCCCTATGGATGGGGCTAGCTGGAGGCAGCTCCCCCTGGATCTCAGCAGTCTCTTGAGGAGCAGGAGTCTTTACTACTGTCTCTTCCTCTTGCTCATCAGGTGTGAACACCACCTGTTCTTCACTCTCAGAACTGCTTGAGGACTCTTGTGCCACAACAGCAGTTTTCCTTTTCTTCCTGGGAGGAGTGACTTTCTCTGTAACTGGCTTCTCAGGGGTAGGCATGTCCTTTGACAACACCCTTTCCCATCTAGAAAAGATCCTTTGATCCATCTTTCTCATGTGATTGATCTTACTTCCAGCAGCAGAGCTCATTACCTCTGGTATGGTACCAGCTAGGTAGAGACTGATAATCCTGCCCAGGTTGGGCTTTTTCAGACTTTCCTTTATTTTCTCATAAACTATCATAGACCAGTCTGTTCTTAGGGTGAATATTATTCTGGTCATGACATTGAACATGGAGGCTGACACCCTGTCATGCCCTCCTGGCTTACTGAGGATAACCTTTCCCACAATCTCTGACATGAATTTTCCTTGGCTGTTCATGCATTTCCTATTAAACACAGAACCTATCTTCAGTTTGGGATCAAGTCCACACCAAACTAAAGCTTCCCTAATCTTGGTGGCAGTTACTTCTTCTTCATCTTGAGTCTTAGGTAGCTGGAGTACCTTCCTCAGACTTTTTGGTGAAATCTTGATCTTGGATCCATGAACTCTGGATTTGATTCTGTATCCAGATTCATCAACTACAGCTCCAGTAAGGAATTCTAGCACTTCCTTCTTCCAAATCTTTATTGGTTCTGAAACCAAGTATTCAAGTCCAGAATTGGCGACTAGGGTTATCACCGATTTGATTTCTTGATCTGCGTCGTCGAACGCGCCGCGCACTAGCTCATAGCCCTCATTCACGTTCTCCTCAAGCTTAGGAGCCATTAGGGTTTGGAGAATTAGTCTTGAGAAAAGAGAGGTGTCGACACAAGAGTTATGGTCTCGAAACTTTGAAAGCGTGTCGACAAACAAAGACAGAACCCTATTTATACCTTTCTGATTTTGAAGATGAACAGGCGGGACAGCTAGCTAAACATGTGTCGACACTGGCAATAAGTGTCGACACTGACTTATAATGTCTCGACACACATGTGTCGACACAAGTTTAGTCAACAGATATTATGTGTCGACACTTGGTTATGTGTCGACACAACATAACTCGACACATCGTCGAGACTTTACTTAGAAAATTCTGAGTAAAACATAAGTGTCGACACCATATTGGATGTGTCGACACCTACTTGACATGTGTCGACACTAACATTCTGAAGTGTCGACACCACATTCCTAGATGTGTCGACACGTTTTTCCTGAAGTGTCGACACCACTATTCTGTGTCGACATAGACTTGTCTATGTGTCGACACCTTTTTACTTAGCCAATTTTCTATTCTGTAAACTTAGTCTAAGTTTATCATACCTAGTTCAATTTTGAATCTATTGAACTTAGCTTCTTCTAGTGGCTTAGTAAACATATCAGCTACTTGTTCATCTGTTTTAACATATTCAAGTGAAATATCTTCTCTTTCTACATGTTCTCTAAGAAAGTGATATTTAATCTCAATATGTTTTGTCCTACTATGAGATACAGGGTTATTAGCTATTGAAATAGCACTTGTAGAATCACAGAAAAGTGGAGTTCTACTTACCTGAAATCATAGTCCTCTAGCTGATGTTGAATCCACAGAAGTTGAGCACAGCAACTTCCTGCAGCCACATACTCTGACTCAGCTGTGGAGATAGCCACACTAGTCTGCTTTTTGCTGCTCCATGAAATTAGTCTTCCACCTAGGAATTGACAGGTTCCAGTAGTGCTCTTTCTATCCTCTTTGCATCCTGCAAAGTCTGCATCTGAATAACCTGTTAGATCAAAGTCTCCATTCCTAGGGTACCAGAGGCCTAGATAGGGAGTGCCCTTTAGATATCTCAAAATTCTCTTGACAGCAGTCAAGTGAGACTCTTTAGGGCAGGCTTGATACCTTGCACAAACACATGTAGCATACATGATGTCTGGTCTACTATCAGTCAAGTATAATAGGGAGCCAACTATCCCTCTATACAAGGTTTCATCTACAGGTTTCCCTGCATCATCCTTGCTAAGAGACATACTTGACCCCATAGGAGTCTTCATGGTACTGGATGAATCCATACCATACTTCCTTATGAGTTCTAGGGTGAACTTTGACTGACAAATGGACAAACCACTCTCAGTCTGTTTAACTTGGAGACCCAAGAAAAACTTCAGCTCTCCCATACTACTCATTTCAAACTGACCTTGCATAAGTTTTGCAAACTTTTTGCAAAGGCTGCTTTCAGTAGACCCAAATATAATGTCATCTACATATATTTGGACTAGTATGACTTTGCCTCTAGATTCCCTAAGGAATAGAGTCTTATCTATTTTCCCCCTTGAGAACTTGTTCTCAATGAGGAAACTAGATAGGGTTTCATACCAAGATCTAGGAGCTTGCTTTAACCCATATAAAGCTTTCCTAAGTCTATAGACATAATGAGGTAGAGTTGGATCAACAAAACCTGAAGGCTGCTCCACATAGACTTCTTCTTTCAAATTACCATTTAGGAATGCTGACTTGACATCCATTTGGTATACCTTGAATCCTTGATAGGTTGCATAGGCCAAGAACATTCTTATGGCTTCCAGTCTGGCTACTGGAGCAAAGGTTTGATCAAAATCAATACCTTCTTCTTGCCTATATCCTTTAGCAACCAGTCTAGCCTTATTCTTAATGATGACTCCTTGTTCATCCATCTTATTCCTGTAGATCCACTTAACTCCTATTATATTGTGGTCTTTAGGTTTAGGAACCAATTCCCAGACCTTGCACCTCTTGAACTGATTAAGCTCTTCTTGCATTGCTTCAGTCCATTGTGGATCTTGTATTGCTTCTTCAAATCTTTTAGGTTCAACTTGAGACAAAAAGCTGGAATAGATTGCAGCATTCATATTTCTACTCCTGGTTTGTACTCCTTGTCTTGGATCTCCAATAATCAGCTCTACTGGATGATCTCTAAGATGCCTGTGGGCTGGAGGCATCCTCACTTCAGGTTGAACCACTTCAGCATCTGCATCATGCTGTATTCCTTGGATTTCTTCAGCAATTGGCACATGTAGTTCTCCCCCTGGACAGCAGCTACTCTCCTCTCCTTGCTGTCTTGCAGCAGGCACTTCTTTTATAGTCAGCTTGTCCATTGTCTTTGTCAAACCTGTGGGGCTGCATACATTGCTAGACAACTCATTGTTAATAAGTTTTGTCTCATCAAAAACTACATGCACTGATTCTTCTACAACTTGTGTAGTCAAGTTGTAGACTCTATAAGCCTTACTATTCTTGTTGTACCCAACAAAAATTCCCTCTTGGGACTTGGCAGCAAACTTAGTTAAGTAAGACTTCCCATTGTTAAGTATGAAGCATTTGCAACCAAAGATCCTAAAATAGGATATGGTTTGGTTTCCTGCCTTTCACTACTTCATAGGGGGTCTTGTTTAGCCTTTAGTGATGGTAGCCCTATTTATAACATGGCATGCAGTGTTAACTGCTTCAGCCCAGAAATACTCTAGCAGTGATGTATCACTTAGTAGGGTCCTACCAGCCTCTATCAAGGTCCTATTTTTCCTTTCAGCAATGCCATTTTGCTGAGGTGTTCTAGGTGAAGAGAATTCTTGAAATATCCCAAAGTCTTCACATAGTTTTGTCATGCTTTCAGATTGAAACTCAGTACCATGGTCACTTCTAATTTTGACCACAGTACTATTAAGTTCATTCTGAATTTGCTTGACAAAGCTGTAGAAGACACTAGGTGTTTCAGATTTCTGTCTTAAGAAGAACACCCAGGAAAACCTTGAGTAGTCATCAACAACTACAAAGGTATAGACCTTCCTACCTAAGCTGTGAACTGGCATTGGACCAAAGAGATCCATATGCAAGAGGTATAAACACCTCACAGCATCTTTGTTATTTATGCTTCTAAAGGTGGATTTAGTCTGCTTGCCCTTTTGACAAGCTGAGCAAATACCATCTTTAACACACTTAACTTGAGGACCATTCCTCACTAACTCTTTGCTAAAGAGTTTGCTAATAGTCTTGTAGTTTAGATGGGCTAGCCTCTTGTGCCATTTGACACAATGAGAGACTGTCTCATCAGCTACAAGACAAACAGGAGAACCATTGTTCTCAATCATAATGTCTAGGCAGTAGACATTTCTCTTCCTATAACCTGTCAAGATGATCTCTTGATCACTTGACCTCTTGATATGACAACCATTTTTAACAAATGAGATGTCATACCCTACATCACTTAACTGACTTATACTTATTAGGTTGTGTTTCAACCCTTTAACATAAGCCACTTGAGTAATGGTAACAAGGTTTGAAGAAATGTTACCAAACCCTTTGATGATTCCTTTTTCAGAACCACCAAAGGTCACTTTAGGACCATTTTTGATTGGAATGTAGTCCTTCAGTAGTCCCCTAGTTCCAGTCATATGTCTGGAACATCCACTGTCCAAGTACCATGTAGGGGTATGGCCACTTGGACTCACCTGCAAAACAGATTAATGGACCTTAGAACCCAAAGCAATCTTGGGTCCTTGGTACTAGTTAGTCTGTAACTTGACAAAGCTACCTACTGGCTTTCCACCAGGTAGCTTGCTACTCACCTTGGCACTGGCATTGTGCCAACAGTCCACTGCAAAGTGGCCAACCTTGCCACAGCACCAGCATTCAAACTTGTTGTACCTTTGCTTAGGTACAACCTTTGCTGTTTTATCTACAGCAGACCTGTTGAATGTTGGGGCTTTGCCCTTGGACTTAAACTTGGACTGCTCAGTCCCTGCAGGTCTAACAAATCCCAGTCCAGCCTTGCCTTTATGATGAACAAATTCATCAATTAAAGGTAGCACTGATTTAGGTTTTGAAAACCTAGCAACAAGCTCTCTTTCTTTCTGAAGATTGATCTCCAGTCTCTTAATTTGATCATTCTTATAGGTGATAGTTCCCATCTGAATCACAGTAATGTGTTTCAGCCTGGCTACCTCATTCAGTTTTTGATCAAATTGTTTCTCAAAATCTGTTGCAACAGCCTTGAGATCAGCAATCTCCTTTGCCTGACTTTTGGCTAGGGTCTTGCTTTTCTTGTAGGCTTGCAACAGCACCTTATATTCATCTATAAGCTGATGAATATCTTCCTCAGACTCAGATACATTCTCATCACTTGATTAAGAAGAATCTGATTCTGAACTAGAACAAGAATCTGAATTTAAACTTGAACTTTGTACCTGACTGGGTCCTGGCTGCTACAGGATTTTGGCACTGTCTGTCAAAGCCATTAGCCCTTGGCAATAAATGTCTTCTTGTTCATAAATTGACTCCAAGATCTCCATGAATTCTTCCTCTTCTTCTTCTGCATACAGCCCTATGTAGGCTTCAGCCTCAGACTCAGTTTCTGAAGAAGATATATCTGATAGAGTCTTCTCCTTCTTAGCAACAAAAGACTTTTCTTTCTTCCCTTTGAAGTGAGTCTTTTTCCTGTCACCAGATTCCTTTCTCTTCTCTAGACAATCTGCAATAACATGGCCCTGTCTATTGCAGCAATAGCAAACAATCTTTGAACCAGTTGCCTTGCTTGATTTTGTCCTTCTCTTGTCATTCTTTGAAGATATCTTTTTCTGATAAGAGTCTTCCTTTCCTTGTGATGTAGAAGGCCTTGACCTCCACTGTTTCTTTTTCAAAAACTTCTGAAAGTGTCTAGTGAAAGCAGCAAAGTCTTCATCACTTTCACTGCTCTTAGACTTTGTGCTGACAGACTCATCAGACTCTGATTCAACTACCTCTAGAGGTGGAGTTGAAGACTTATTCCTGCACTTTCTGGGAACTTCTGTCTTGAAAGCAACAGTTCTTTCTTTGTGCTCAGTCCTTGTTGATTTCTCCTCCTCTTTTCTCACTGTTAACTGCATCTCATATGACAATAGCTTGCCAAACAGTGTGGGAGGTGGAATTTCCCCCAACTTAGCCATTTCTCTTATGGCACAGATCTTGGTGTCCCAATCTTTGGTTAGGGACCTTAAGAACTTGTCATTTAGTTCATAGTTAGTGAAATCTCTTCCATAAGACATGAGTTCATTAACTATTCTGTAAAATTTCTTATAGCACTCAGTGATGCTATCACTCTTTCCTTGCCTAAAGCTCTCATACTCCTGATTTAGCAAGGACTTCCTATCTTGCCTAACTTCTTCAGAACCTTCCATATAGACAATGAGAGTATCCCACATCTCTTTTGCTGTCTTACAGTGAATTAAGTTCTGAAAAGTGGCATCATCAATGGCACTCACTATTATGTTTTGTGCCCTCTTGTCCATGGTGGCCAGGACAATTTCATCCTTAGTCATCTCAGAGAAATCCTTTGGAGTCCTCTGATTTGCATCCAATACTGAAATCTTCATTGGCACATAAGGCCCTTCCTTAACTGTAATGTAGATTCTAGGATCAGAGGCTTCCATAAATAGCCTTTCCCTCTCTTTCCAGATCCCAAAGATCTCTTTCCTGCATATGAGTAATTTCATGGAACTCAATTCCTTGTGATTCTCACAAGAACCCATGTTTCTTGATGTTCTTGATTTTCTTGAAACTGTGTAATACCTTACTCTGAATCTGCCAAACAGGATTTCCTCAGGCTGTTAGTCCT
The DNA here is from genome assembly GCA_039583875.1 of Platanthera guangdongensis. Classification (NCBI taxonomy): domain Eukaryota; kingdom Viridiplantae; phylum Streptophyta; class Magnoliopsida; order Asparagales; family Orchidaceae; genus Platanthera; species Platanthera guangdongensis. The sequence goes on along the minus strand of CM077153.1, from coordinate 50,512,882 downwards.
TATTTTGAGGAACCTCCCTCTGATACCACTTGAAAGATATGGTACCTAAACACCTAGAGGGGGGGGTGAATAGGTGACCTAATCCTTTTCTAACTTTGTTGGCAGCCAAACAGTTATATCACAGATTTCTAACTAGTTTATTACAGCAATCAGCAATAATCAAACATACACAGCTAATCCACAGCACATTCACAGCACAGCACGCAGTGATTTATAGTGGTTCCCCAAGATATGGGTACATCCACTTTCCCCCTTCGCTTATCTAGCAGTGTACTAGATTCGGCCAAACTTCTCCAATGTCTCAGAACCCAAATTGGTTCCTACCTCAGGCCCAAAGCCTTACAACTCAGCTTTATCCCAAAGCTTACACTCAGCCAATCAAGGCCTACACTCAGCCAATCCAAGGCCTACACTCAGAGATCTCAATCTCCTACACTCAGGCAAACAAGCCCTACCCTCAGCCTTTATAAATATATGCTTACAATCACTCAGATCCAAATGATCCTACAAGTTAAAAAGATATTACAAAATATAACTCTACAACTCAGAATAATAAGAGAGGAGTTGAGAGATTCTTGATGAGTTCTTGGAAGAACTCAGCTGGATTCACCCTGACTTAGCTTTCTTCAAAGCTTCTTGAGTAGAACTGAATAAGGCTGAATCCTATGCAGTTGTTCCTTGACCTCTGCCACTTAAGAATCAGAATTGAATCTGAATCCTTCTTCTCAGCCTAGTTCCAGAGACAAATTTCTTGGATGGAGCCCTCTCTCTCCAACTTCTTAGATCTGCAGTTGGACTGCAAGATCTTCTTGTGTTGATACTCTGTGTACTACTTTTCTGATTACTTGAATAATCTGTACTACTTGTTAATCACTTGATCAACTCTTTCAACAACTTCAACAACAACAACAACTGTAAACTGTGGATGCCTATTTATAGGCCTTCTTCATGGTAACCGGCTGGTCCGGTTCATAACTGACTTATGACATCTCTGACAGTTGTTGTAGACCGGCTGGATCGGTAGTTGTTATGTCAACCAGTCACTTCTTGAAAATCTCTAACAGTCAGTAAGTGTTGAGACTTTCTGTCTTTAAGTGTCGACACTTATAGTCCAAGTGTCGACACATGCTTTGTAAGTGTCGACACAAGTCTACAAGGTGTCGACACATATCCTTATATGTCTCGACACAGATTCTTCTTCATGTGTCGACACTGAAATTGAGTGTCGACACAAGTACTTGTTCTTCTAGCTTTTGCTGAATTCTTCTATGTGTCGACACATCTCCTTTGTGTCGACACAACTTCTTGTGTTGAATCTGTCAAGTGTTGACACTGCTTCTTGGTGTCGACACATAGTCTTCTATGTTGAAACTTGCTGAGTGTCGACACAGCTCCTTGTGTCGACACACCTTCTTATTGTTGAGACTTCAGCTGAGTGTCGACACATTCTCATAGTGTCGACACTTGTACTTAGAATAATTTGTTGTTCTTTCTGTTCTTTGCTAAGTGTCGACACAGCTCCATGTGTCGACACTTTCTTCAAGTGTTGAGTCTTTAGCTGTGTGTCGACACATTGTTCTGGGTGTCGACACATACTTCAAATGTTGACTCTTCTGTTGAGTGTCGACACATTGTGTTGAGTGTCGACACTTACTTCAAATGCTGACTCTTCTGCATAGTGTCGACACATTGTGTTGAGTGTCGACACTTACTTTAAATGCTGACTCTTCTGCATAGTGTCGACACATTGTGTTGAGTGTCGACACTTGTACTTAGACTCTGCAGACTTTTGCTGAGTGTCGACACTGCTCCAAGTGTCGTCACTTTCTGGTGTAGACACAGCTTCACTGGGTGTCGACACAGCTCCTTGTGTCGACACTTTCTGTCTGCACTTTTCTTCACTGAGTGTCAACACAGCTCCAAGTGTCGACACTTTCTGTCTGGTGTCGACTCTGCATCCCAGGTGTCGACACAATGACTCCAAGTGTCGACACATCTTGTCTGGGTGTCGACACAAGTCTTCTTAAGTGTCGACACTTTCCCTCTGGGTGTCGACACATGGACTTAGAAACTTTTTGCTTCAGTCCAGTTCTTTCTTAACCTGCACAAGTAACTCAAACATACATCAAATACATTATGATGTATATCATTGAGTTGGGTGAGGCTTCTTCAAATCAGGTACATTTGACCAATGTACCCAACAGAGGCTTTTACGGACTCGATGGTGGTGGCATCACAAATCCGAGGAGAGTTCGAAGCTCGGGAGACCACCCTTGTGAAGTATTTATCCAAGGTGAGAGCAATCATCGGAGGGTTGCGGACGTTCTCAATTCAACATGTTCCTAGGGAAGAGAGTATAGCTAGCAATCGGTTGGCTAAGATTGGACCTTGGGGAGGAGGGATCTTGACGGAGCTATTTCGACCGGCTATCAAGGAAGGAGAGTTGATGGAGGTGGATGGGCTAACCTCATGGGTAGATCCATTGGTGACCTTCCTAACCACCAGTGAGCTTCCAGGGAGACCAAGGACGGGAAAAGCTTCAGGCACAAGGCAGCTCACTACCTAATGTTGGAAGGGGGGTTGCATCAGAAGATGTTGTACGGGCTCCTGGCAAGGTGTGTGATCGAGGAGGAGGTGCCGAGGATCCTGGAGGAGGTGAATTTAGGAGAGTGTGGTAGTCACTCAGGGGGAAGGACGTTGGAAGCAAGGGCGGTAAGGCAAGGGTATTTCTAGCAGACCCTGAAGAAGGATGCAGCTGAGTTTGCGAGGAGGTGCAAGAAGTGTCAGCTATATGCCCCCCTCCAGCTCTTGCCCGCTCAAAGGCTCTGAAGCATCACGACACCATGTCCTTTCTCCATCTGGGGGATGGACTTGGTCTAACCTTTCCCTCCGGCTAGTGGGCAGAGGAGGTTCCTCCTGGACATGATTGATTACTTTTAAAGTGGCTGGAGGTCAAGGCATTAGCCAAGGTCACCTCACAGGTCATCATGAACTTTGTCTAGGGGGAGATCATATGCAGTCACGAGCTCCCCCAGGCGATAGTAACAGACAAGGAGCCCCAGTTTGCCAGCGAAGAGTTCATCAGCTTCTGCGCTCAGCTCGGGATAGACCTCATGTTTGCCTCCGTGCACCACCCCAGGAGCAACAGTCAGGTGGAGGCAGCCAACAAGATCATCGTGAACCTACTCAAAAAGAAGGTGAGAACTTTAGGGGAAGTTGGGTGGAACAGCTCCCCTTAGTATTATGGGCCTTGCGGACAACCCCGAACATGGCCACCGGCGAGACCCCCTTCAAACTTTCCCATGGATGTGAGGCAGTCCTGCCCGTGGAGTTTGAGGTTCGATCCCCACGTGTCGCGACCGCGGGTGACGGGGATGAGGCTTGGAGGTTGGAAAATGAAGGAGGGCTACGCCTCTCATTGGATATGGTGGAAGAGCTATGTAATGTCGCAGCTATCAGGCAGGAAGACATCAAATGGCGGATGGAAAAATACTTTGACAAACATATCAGGATCAAGCAGTTCGCGGAGGGAGATCTAGTGCTAGAGAAAGTTGATGCTGCGGGAAGATCTCCCCCCTTGGGTAAGCTCAACTCAAATTGGGAAGGGCCTTATATTGTCGAGAGGGTCCTGAAAACGGGAGGTTAGCACCTCCAGGATGTGGAGGGAAGGTCCATGAGCCACACCTGGAGCGGCGATGACTTGAAGCGCTTCTACCCATGAAAAGAGAGAGCAAAAATCGTATACTCAAATCAAGTTTATTGTAATATATTTCTCAAATTACTTCTTGCTTTTACTTACTGTGAAATTCTAACGGTAGGAAGTTGAGAGACTTGCACTACCCCGAGCATGGTTCGGCCTTAGGTAGACCTGTTGCGCAGGCTCTCATTAGCTGGCAGGTCCGAAGGCTCGCCTATGGGTGAAAGGATTGGTACGTGGTTCTTTGAGACTTTTGTACTACCCCGAGCCTGGCTCGGCCCCAGGTAGACCCACTGCGTAGGCTATCATTAGTTGGCAGGTCCGAAGGCTTACCTATGGGGGTAAGGGACCCCGAGTGTGGCTCGGCCCCAGGTAGACCCGCTGCGTAGGCTCTCATTAGCTGGCAGGTCTAAAGGCTTGCCTGTGGGGGAAAGGATTGGTACTTCGTTCTTGGAGACTTTTGTACAACCCCGAGCTTGGCTCGGCCTGTAACACCTCCCCTGTAATGACCGTATAATATGGGTCCGGCCGGGGCCCCACAACATACGGACGCCACAGCTTTAGTATTATAAGTTGATATAGCTACCCACACTCAAAACACCTTGCACAACACAGCGGAAACATAGGCAATACTAGAAGTTATCCACAACTACAAGAGTAAAACAAATGGCCTTATGACCTTACAACATGTAACATCCCATTTCCAACTAGACCCCTAAGAGTGGTTTTGGCCATGACTAGGTCATGACAAAACCCGAGGAAGCCAGAAATGGGCCAAGAGATAGGGGACAGAATGTGGAAGATCATCATGGTCTGCAAATAGTAGAACTCTAAGCATGGTTTAGGATGACCATGTGCCACACCCTAACCCCAAGACCCTACCACAATGCCCCTAATACCTTGGGAGGACCATTAGAGCCAAAAGGACCCATTAGGGTCAACCCAAGAGGCTCAGTTGACCAAGGTCAACCCTAGCCCTAAATGGGTCAAACTAGCCTACTTAGGGTCAATTGACCTACTCCTAGCCTAGAGGACCCCACCTATGCCCTCCTAACCCTAAAGTGAGGTCAATGGGCCACTAAGGACACATTGGGGTCAGCCCTAGAGGCCAGGTTGACCCAAGTCAACTCAAGCCCCTAATCTGGTCAAAGTACCCTTACTAAGGGTATGTGACCTCCAAAGTACAGGGTAACCCTACATAACCCTACCTAGACCCTAGGGGAAGCCAATGGGTCACCCAGGACCCATAGTGGTCAACCCAATTGGTCATGTTGACCCAAGTCAACTCTAGCCCTAAAATGGTCAAAGTGCCCTTACCAAGGGACATGTGACCCCCAAGATGCCCAACCAACCCTACGCAAGTCTTCCTAGACCTCAAGGGAGTCCAATGGGTCACCAAGGACCCATTTGGGTTAACTCAAATGGTCATGTTGACCAAGGTCAACTCTATTCTAGTGTTAGGTCAAATTAGCCTAAATGGGCTAACCCAAGCTCAAACCCATTTCCCCCACTTGGGCTAACCTCATTTTATTATTAATATGAGTTAGTGGGCTGCCAATAGGCTGGAGGAGAGATTAAAATTCGGCCATGGTGAGTAGGAGAGAGAAAGCTCCATTTTTCTCTTTAATGGAGGAGAGAGAAAGTGAGAAAAGAGGTCATTCATGGCCAAGGGAGATCAAGGGCCTCTCCAATTGATTCCAAAGGCTGAATACATTCCCCCTCATCAGTTTTAAGGAGTTTAATAGCCATGGACAGCCATTCAAGGTGGCTGAAATCAATTCCTCCAATAGGGAAGAGAGAGAAAGAAGAAAGAGAAGGTCATTCATGGTGGGGAAGGTGAATCACCCCTCCATTCTTCACCAATTAATTAGTATTCATCTCCCCTATCAGTTTTGAGGAGTTTCCAAATGAATTGGGACAAAGGGGAGGTGAATTTCCATGGGTTTTCTCCAAAACCGAAATTCCAATTCATGACCATTAATGGATTTGAAGCCATGACCCTCCCTCTCCTCCAACCCATTTGATGCTTTTAAAAGCTTCCCTGGGCCAAGAGGTATCGTTTCCACCCTTCACCTAAAGAAACCGGGCGGTTTGGTAGTGAAGTTGCAAGCTTCGGAAAGCTCCACCACCGGCCATGGCGCACCGCCACCACACTCGACGACAAGCTCGGTTAAAGGTCCTCCTCTACTCCTTCTTCCGTGGGTAGATCTTAGGAATCGTTTAGGACAAGAATCGGACTCAATTGAGCCGATCCAAGTTTTCATTTTCATGGTTTTTCCAAAAAAAAAATGGTGGTCGGGTTCGCCGGAAACCACCCCTCCGGCGGCCGTGCCGCCGCCCGGCGATAGCCCCCACCTCAACGAAGGTGGTAGTGGTGGTGGCCGGCCAGGGAGGTGGCCGTGTGGCCGGGAAATGCACTTGGAATAAGCTCTAGGTTCGGCCAATCATGGCCCTTGGCTGGAGGAAGAAGATGACCAGGAGCCCCACGATTTGCTTTAAGATTCGTGCAGCATCATTTCTTTTATTTAATTTTGATTTCTGAATTTTCTGTCCTGTTTTCTGGGCTGTTTTGCATTAATTATTAAAAATACTTAGGCCCACCTGGTGGGAAAACGGTCAATATGACAGTTGTATCCCTATGGGTCTACTGTAATACAAAATTTATTTGGACCAATTTGGCCCTGTGGTTGGACCAGGGCACACATTTTGGTGGGACCTGTACCTAGGGCTGACCTGAGATTCAAATGGATGCCCACCCTTCATACCTTGTCCAAATTGGCTGAAATTTGTACAGAGGATCATTATTATCTATACCTAGGGCCTGTCAAAAAATGGGAATTTTTGGAGAAACTATTTCTATAGGTTTTATAAAAATTTAATAATCCATAAATAAATTAAATAGGTGTCCTAAACATCTCCAAACCCTCCCAAATTTTGGTGAGTGGTCCCTGGGTTCATTTTAGGTATCTGTATAAAATTTCATTTGATTTGGATGTGTTTTGAATAGGTTTTGACTCAACCCTAACTATACCTTAAAAAGGGCATTTTGGTCAAAAGGTGCACTTTTGATTTTGAGTGACCAAATCACCTCAACAGAGGCTGAAATTTGGGCCACTGACTTTCTATGGCACTTATCACCTCCCCATGGAATATGGGATAGAGAGGAATAGATTTGCCCTAAGTTCCTAGGTCAAACCCTAAGGAGGGATCCTTTGGCCTTGTGAAGGGCATGAGTCCTAAACACCTTGGATGAACACCAAATTTTGCAAGAAGGTTCCTAGGATATATAAAACACTCTGGTAAAAATATTAGCAAATTGTGAAAAAGGTAGGGCCCCCAAAACCCTAACCCTAGCTTAGGTCCTAAAACTTGTAGTGTAGGGTTAGGTTAGCTAAACATCTTGAACCTTCACCAAATTTGGGTAGTGAGGGGATTAGGGTGTTTTGAACCTCTGATAATTTACTTGAGGAATTTTGATCAATATTTGTAGTACTTCATTTGTTAATTACCAAAAGGCCCAAAATGATGTTTGATTTTATTATGGATGTTATGTGCTTTAAAATATGATGAAACTTGGTGAGAGGTTATTATAGTTCTAGTTGATCACCTCTGAATTTTATCACAATTTTCAATTAACTTTATTTGGTACTTCCTTCATTAATTTCAGAAAGGGGCTTTGGTAAGGAAAATTCATTATGGTTGATATAAATGTTTAAAATTCATGAGGCTTAGGTTTTGAGGTATTTAGGCCAAAACGTACTTGTATGAATTTATTTATAATTTTTAGAGGTCTGTTTTCAGAACTTTCTTTACAAGGCCATATTTTTGAGAATAGGATAATTAATTAATTTGGGCAATAATTCTTTCAAACAAATTATGAAAGTTTACATAGAGGTTTTATATGCCCTTACCATCATCCTGGAATTTTCTCTGAATTGTTGGAAGTATTTTCATTGTACATCCCTTTTTTTATGAATTATTTTGGAATAAATTGGAAATACTATTTAAGGGCTAAAATCTTGCTGGAAAATTTGGAACTTCTGGATTTTTAGATGATTACCCATCTTGCATTTATTATAATTTTAGTGGAGCTTTATATTGCCTAAATCTTGTACTTCCTGTTCAACCTTGGAACTTTTGGCTTTTAAAATAAATAAATAAATTAGTATTTAAATCATAAAAATTAGGAAATTGTGGATTCAGTCTGAATATGCCCATATGGACTTCTAATAATTTTTACATGAGCATTGGATGATCATATGACATACTTCCCTTTTTACGGGTCATATAGCTTAAGTGGGCTGCATTTAGTAAAACTGCAGAAAATCAGTTGGGACATGAATTAGGGCACATGTGATGAGTATTGATTGGTTTGCTGGAAGGATAAATAGATTTAGGTGCATCTTGGAAGATAAGTGAGTAGGGTGTTATTTTGTCTGGGGTTTAGAGGCGCTCGGGTCCGACGAAAGATCGTCCTCCCCGAGGTGAGTGGAGTCAAATCACCCTAGGATTAGCTTATCGGAACATGAGAAAATAATGGGTAAGGGAATCAACCAATAATAAATAAGTACCTTGCGAAAGGGAACGCTGGGCGTAATCCCAACACAGTTCATAGTGCCTCTTGAGAGCCCTTCACAGGGAATACCGGGGGCAGTCCTGGGTTAACGTAAACTGTTTTAACAAGCTGAAAAGAGTAACTTAGTAATTAGGGTTGCACATTTCACAAACACTGAGGGCACCGGATGTTAGCTGGGAGCTTCGGCTCGGATGGTTAAAAGGCGGACTTTGGGTCCGGGGAGCTTCGGCTCGGTTCTTGATTACGCTGATTTGCATGTGCATAACAGGAAGGAAATTAAGGTGGTGAGTCTTCGGTATCGGAGGGTCGATGCACCGATGCCAATACGTTGACTCGGCAAGTGTGGTTAGCACTTCGCCAACAGAAGTCCGGTGTGCTAGCCGGCAAGAGTACGCAGGAGTCCGCTTAGTGCACCAAGCGTTGAGGCGTACGATAGGTCTGACCGGTAGTGCTTTACTGGTTTAGAGGTGGGCGAGGCCCAACCCACCACTTCCGTCTGCCACTACGGAGGTATCCTGGGAGGTTACGGCTCCAGAAAGGGGGAACTAAAGGTCTGTGTGCACAGAGTCGGGTGTGTGTGTTGCACCTGCATGTCCATCATACCCACTTGCATGTCATAGCATAATCGTTTCCTTTAACCTTGACACCTAAAGTATAAGTGGAATGGGACGCTTATACTCTAAGACCTGCAAAACGACCCCTTGGTCTATAAGCTTGTGTGGGCAAGTTTATAAATTAAGGTTAAATTTGGATATATATATTTACTGCTGTTTGATAACTGACACCCCATCGTATAAATTGGTATGAGACTTTTTATACGATGGGAGCCTTGCAGAAGACCCCTTGGCTTATGTGTTTTTCACATAAGTGAAGGTTACATTTCCTATTTCAGCTTATGTCTATAGAATTGCTAGTATAGGTCCGTTGTCATCTGCTTTTTGATTATTCTCCACCATTAAGTCCTCCCCTTTCATCCTCTCCGCTCGGTGCTTAGGAGCTGTGGGGGAAGGGGCGGGGGATGATAGGACTTAGTCTTTTAGACTAACGGTTTTCGAACCGCATCATTTAGGGGATCGTGGAGACCAGCATGGAGGAGCAGCCCCAGAGACCGGTGCGCTTGGAGGTGGGGCAGTCTAGCTCCGGAGTTCATACAGCCGGGACCGTGAGTCTCGACCTTGAGTAGTTTTCTACTTTTGTTTCTGCATGAGAGATCTTGTAGTGAGGTTATGATGTACCGGGCATAAGCCCGTTTTTGCTACTCTGATGTTATTTTCTGTGGACACTCCCTTCGTGGAGTTATATTTATTATGTCATGTGATTCTCTGTGGACAGATAGTTTCCATTTTACTTTTTTATGCTACTTTTCTGTGATCGAATTGGCCGGCAGAATCGGCGCTTTGTGGTGATGACCCTTTAGGGCGTGAAGGAGTCACCGCAAAACGGCGGTTCTGGGCCTAAGACCCCGGTGTCGAAAAAGAAAAAAAAAAACGGGGGGTCTTACAAGTGGTATCAGAGCAGACCTCGATCGAAAAGTAGCCGTCCACAACCTTGGGTCACCCCCGCGCGGGTTTAGTTTAGGACAAACTAAGCAGCGGAAGCAGTGGTGTGCCCATATGGGGGGAATCACATGTAAATTGTCCACTTTCATTAGGCATTGAGTCGATTACCTACTAATGTAGTTCGTTTTGCAGCCCCCAGCTCAGCCCACCCCACAAGGTGGAGCTCAGCAGACTCCAGACATTGCAGCACCTCTCATGGTCCCCACACCTTTCCTCCAGTCAGACATGGGGCAGACCCTTACAGCTATCCTTGAGGCCTTCCGGGGTCAGCAAGCTCCAGCCCAGCAGCCAAACCCAGGGGCCAACTGGATGAGCACCTTCCGAGGACTCTCTCCCCCATCATACTTAGGGACAGAGTCGGCAGTACGGACAGAGGAGTGGCTGGATGTTATGTACGAGATGTTGACTGGGATACGATGCCCTTGGGAGGAGAGGGTGGCCCTAGTGGTATCTTGCTTGGAGTCACATGCTAAGCGGTGGTGGAAGACGCTGTTGGACACGACTTTTGCTGATAGGGAGATTGCAGAAATCACTTGGGAAGAATTCAGGGCCACGCTGCTGGAGCACTTTGTTCCTCAGTCGGCCAGGGACGAGTTGGAGGAGCGGTTCTTGCAGCTGAGGCAGGGCACCAGGACAGTGGTGGAGTACCACCGAGAGTTCGATCATTTGGCCCGATATGCGGGCTCCTATCAGCTGGACGAAGCAGGTTACGTCAAGAGGTTTTATAAGGGCCTAAAAGAGGAGTTGAGGGAGGCCTTGCTTTTTGTCTCTGACGGGCCCATCTCCCGGATTTTGGAGATGGCGAAGAGGATTGAGGCCGACTGGCACACCACTCGGGGCCGGAAACGGCAAGCGGAGGACCAGGGCCGGAGGGCCCGAAATGATCAGCGGCGAGGCACCATACCAGATGGAAGGAGGGCAGAGGAGCAGCCTTGTCAGGAGTTGAGGCAGGAGCCGAGAGAGCAGGTGGTTTTGGCCCCTCAACCTCTCCGGATCCAGGAGATGCAGAGACCCCGGGGTATGGCGTATCCCCCGCCGGAGTGCTTCCATTGTCACCAGGTGGGACATCTCCGGAGAGACTGCCCTATGAGGGGGGCACCACCTCCAGCACCACGGGGTGGCCCACCGGCCCAGCATTTCGGAGGCCGAGGACGCGGCCGAGGACGCGGCCGAGGACGTGGTTACCAGGGAGGCGACCGCAGGCAGAATGGGGAGCAGATTTACGCTTTGGACTTAGCACAGCCCCGGAACCCGGACAGGGTTATTGCAGGTATGAGAGTAATCTTAATTTTGGATTCATTCATTACTCATATTAAGTGTTAATAGAACTAGTAAACGACCTAGGTTAGAAAACCTTACACCAGAGTTTCTTTCAAACTGATTTAGGAATGGTGATGGTGTGCGGCAAGCCTGCCCATACCCTGTTCGACACGGGGGCATCGCACAACTTTGTGTCGGAGGATTTCGTCAAGGACCTGGATCAGATTCGTTGTTATACGGGACTACCCAGGAGGGTGCGCCTCCCCAATGGGATGGAGATCCAGTCCACAGAAAAGTGCCTCCTGGAGGTTACCATAGACGGGTTGACACTCGAGGCCCCGGCGACGATCCTGAGGATGCCGGACTTCGATCTCGTCTTGGGCATGACATGGCTTGTCTGGAACCATGCCCAGATTGATTGCCCAGCAAGGAGGGTCGTGCTGAGCCACGGCGATACTTATGCGACATTCGAAGGTACTACACCGGTCTCTCGTCGCCTGCTTTCATCTATTCAGGCCGTTAAGGCTCATATGCAAGGGGACGAGGTATATCAAGTATTATTCGAGATGACGGAGGAGAAGGACCTGATTGCTAACATTCCGGTGGTTCGTGACTATGCCGATATTTTTCCGGATAAGCTGCCAGGACTACCTCCGCATAGGGAGAAGGACTTCCAGATTCAGTTGGTACCAGGGGCTAAGCCGGTATCCAAGGCCCCTTATCGGATGGCCCCAAAGGAGTTGGCGGAGTTTCAGACACAGTTGCAGGAGCTGGTGGAAGCAGGATTTGTTAGGCCGAGCTCCTCATCATGGGGAGCTCCTGTCCTATTCGTGAAGAAGAAGGACGGCACTTTACGCCTGTGCATCGACTATCGAGCACTAAACAGGCTGACCGTCCGAAATACCTATCCGCTCCCCAGGATAGACGAGTTGTTCGATCAGCTGGAGGGAGCCCATTATTTTTCGAAGCTGGACTTGAGGTCAGGCTACTACCAGCTGCGGATCCAGGAGAAGGATATTCCGAAGACGGCCTTTAGTAGCCGATATGGATTGTATGAGTTCATCGTGATGCCCTTCGGGCTCACGAATGCTCCGTCGGCGTTTATGAGCCTCATGAACCGGGTCTTCGAGGCTTATTTGGATGTGTTCGTCATAGTGTTCATAGACGACATCCTTATCTATTCTAAGACGGAGGAGGAGCACACACGACATCTGGCACTGACCTTGGAGAGACTGCGGGAGCATCGCCTTTATGCGAAGTTCAGTAAGTGTCAGTTCTGGCTGAAGGAGGTGGCTTTCTTAGGACACATTATCAGCGGAGCCGGGCTGGCAGTGGACCCGGCAAAGATTCAAGCTATTTCGGAGTGGCCGCAGCTGAAAACAGCCACTGACGTACGGAGTTTTCTAGGACTTGTCGGTTACTATCGGAAGTTCGTGGAGGGATTCTCTCGAATCGCCCTCCCGCTCACATCCTTGATGAAGAAGGAGGCACCGTTCGTGTGGACCCCGCAGTGCCAGACAGCTTTCCAGGAGCTGAAGGATCGGCTGACCTCGGCTCCCATTCTTACTCTCCCCTCGGGGAGGGAGGGATTTCAGGTTTACACCGATGCATCATATCAGGGGATGGGAGCAGTACTGATGCAGAACGGACACGTCATAGCTTATGCTTCCCGCCAGCTGAAGACCCATGAAAAGAACTACCCAGTGCACGACCTGGAGATGGGAGCAGTTGTATTCGCACTAAAAATATGGCGGCACTACCTTTATGGAGTCCACTGTGACATATACTCCGATCATAAGAACCTTAAGTACGTGGACACGCAGAAGGAACTAAACATCAGGCAGAGGCGGTGGGTGGAGTTCCTTTCTGACTATCAGTATGAGATGCATTACCACCCGGGGAAGGCGAACGTGGTAGCGGATGCACTGAGTAGGAGAGCTGCCACAGCAGGAGCAGAGCCTCAGTTGATGTCTATCTAGCTGCTGCAGAGACTAGAGGACATGCACATTACTCTGGTATCGTCTGATGATCCTGAGCTCTATGAGGAGTACTTGGCCGCGATAGGCGCTACCGATGACATCAGAAACCGGGTCAGAGAGGGACAGAGGCAGGATGCCAAGTTGGAACCCATCTTCCAAGCTCTGGAGGCAGGCACTGCAGGAGACTACACACTGAGGGACGACCTGGTGTGCTTCAGAGGACGGGTGTACATACCGGAGGGAGGCCAGATCCGGGAGGATATTATGACGGAGGCGCACTGCAGCCGGTATTCTGTACACCCTGGGATCACAAAGATGACGGCTAATTTGAAGAAGACGATGTACTGGCCGAGCATGAAGAAGGATGTCTCACACTTCGTGACCCATTGTGAGGCATGTCAGCTAGTGAAGGCGGAGTGCAGGAACCCCGCAGGATTATTGCAGCCACTCCCGGTGCCGGAGTGGAAGTTTGATGACATAGCCATGGACTTCATACATGGGTTTCCCCGGTCTCGGACAGGGAATGACTCGATCTGGGTAATCGTTGATCGGTTGACCAAGGTGGCTCGATTTATACCGATCAGGACGGATGATTCAGTAGGAGTACTGGTGCGGAAGTTTGTGGAACAGTTCATTCGTTATCATGGCGTGCCCAGGACGATAGTGTCGGATCGGGATGGCCGGTTCACCTCCAGGGAGTGGAGATCCGTGCAAGCTTACTTAGGCACGCGATTGACCTTCAGCACTGCATTCCACCCCCAGACAGACGGGCAGACAGAACGCACCAACCGAACGCTGGAGGACCTTTTGAGGCTATGCATCTTGGACCGTGGGGAACCGTGGGAGAAACTCTTACCCCTTGTCGAGTTCTCCTATAACAACAGCCACCAGTCTAGCATCAGGATGGCGCCTTACGAAGCCTTGTATGGGAGGAGATGCCGGACCCCGCTTTCTTGGGTGCAGAACGAAGATCCGAAAGTGTTGGGGTCAGAGTTTGTTGAAGACACCGAGGCACAGGTGAGGCTGATCAGGGACAGGATGCTCGAGGCACAGAGTAGACAGGCTAAGTACTATGACGCCCGGCATCGGCAGGTGGAGTTCCAGGTGGGGGACCGGGTGTTTCTGAAGATCCGGCCCATGCATGGAGTCTCGCGGGTGCGTGGTCGGAGGAAGAAGCTCAGCCCTAGGTACATGGGCCCTTACAGGATCCTGGAGCTGATCGGACCCCTAGCCTACCGGCTGGAGTTACCACCAGAGCTGGAAGCACTGCACGATGTCTTCCACATTTCTTCTTTGAGGAGGGCTCTGCTACGCCTGGAGCAGCAGATTTTGACCGCCGAAGGGCCGGTAGCTTCAGACCGGTCGGTTCGTTTGGAGCCTGTGAGGATCGACGACCGAGGAGTGCGGGTCTTGCGACGCAAGAAGGTCCCACTAGTCAAGGTCCTGTGGAGGAACCACGGCCAGGAGGAGCATACCTGGGAGCCACAGGACCTGATGCGACAAAGATACCCCGAGCTATTCAGTCAGGTATACCTCTCAGACCCCTCAAGATGTTAATTTATTTTTCCTGCTTTAAGTATACTAAGGGCTGCTCTAGGCAGATAGAGGCTTATCTTTTGTTTATTGGGGGCTTATCCTTGTTTATTGGGATCTTGGTTTGCCGATTGGGCGTAATGCTCATAGATTTAGGTTTCCCTTAAAACCTATTTTAGCAAGCAAGGCGCCATGCTGGGATGTTACAAGGTTCTTTTCTTCGGTAGTAAGTCCCGTAGACTCAACCTTGATTTCGGGGACGAAATCTTTGTTTTGTTTATTGGAATTTGTAACATCCCATTTCCAACTAGACCCCTAAGAGTGGTTTTGGCAATGACTAGGTCATGACAAAACCCGAGGAAGCCAGAAATGGGCCAAGAGATAGGGGACAGAATGTGGAAGATCATCATGGTCTGCAAATAGTAGAACTCTAAGCATGGTTTAGGATGACCATGTGCCACACCCTAACCCCAAGACCCTACCACAATGCCCCTAATACCTTGGGAGGACTATTAGAGCCAAAAGGACCCATTAGGGTCAACCCAAGAGGCTCAGTTGACCAAGGTCAACCATAGCCCTAAATGGGTCAAACTAGCCTACTTAGGTTCAATTGACCTACTCCTAGCCTAGAGGACCCCACCTATGCCCTCCTAACCCTAAAGTGAGGTCAATGGGCCACTAAGGACACATTGGGGTCAGCCCTAGAGGCCAGGTTGACCCAAGTCAACTCAAGCCCCTAATCTGGTCAAAGTACCCTTACTAAGGGTATGTGACCTCCAAAGTGCAGGGTAACCCTACATAACCCTACCTAGACCCTAGGGGAAGCCAATGGGTCACCCAGGACCCATAGTGGTCAACCCAATTGGTCATGTTGACCCAAGTCAACTCTAGCCCTAAAATGGTCAAAGTGCCCTTACCAAGGGACATGTGACCCCCAAGATGCCCAACCAACCCTACGCAAGTCTTCCTAGACCTCAAGGGAGTCCAATGGGTCACCAAGGACCCATTTGGGTTAACTCAAATGGTCATGTTGACCAAGGTCAACTCTATTCTAGTATTAGGTCAAATTAGCCTAAATGGGCTAACCCAAGCTCAAACCCATTTCCCCCACTTGGGCTAACCTCATTTTATTATTAATATGAGTTAGTGGGCTGCCAATAGGCTGGAGGAGAGATTAAAATTCGGCCATGGTGAGTAGGAGAGAGAAAGCTCCATTTTTCTCTTTAATGGAGGAGAGAGAAAGTGAGAAAAGAGGTCATTCATGGCCAAGGGAGATCAAGGGCCTCTCCAATTGATTCCAAAGGCTGAATACATTCCCTCTCATCAGTTTTAAGGAGTTTAATAGCCATGGCTAGCCATTCAAGGTGGCTGAAATCAATTCCTCCAATAGGGAAGAGAGAGAAAGAAGAAAGAGAAGGCCATTCATGGTGGGGAAGGTGAATCACCCCTCCATTCTTCACCAATTAATTAGTATTCATCTCCCCTATCAGTTTTGAGGAGTTTCCAAATGAATTGGGACAAAGGGGAGGTGAATTTCCATGGGTTTTCTCCAAAACCGAAATTCCAATTCATGACCATTAATGGATTTGAAGCCATGACCCTCCCTCTCCTCCAACCCATTTGATGCTTTTAAAAGCTTCCCTGGGCCAAGAGGTATCGTTTCCACCCTTCACCTAAAGAAACCGGGCGGTTTGGTAGTGAAGTTGCAAGCTTCGGAAAGCTCCACCACCGGCCATGGCGCACCGCCACCACACTCGACGACAAGCTCGGTTAAAGGTCCTCCTCTACTCCTTCTTCCGTGGGTAGATCTTAGGAATCGTTTAGGACAAGAATCGGACTCAATTGAGCCGATCCAAGTTTTCATTTTCATGGTTTTTCCAAAAAAAAATGGTGGTCGGGTTCGCCGGAAACCACCCCTCCGGCGGCCGTGCCGCCGCCCGGCGATAGCCCCCACCTCAACGAAGGTGGTGGCGGTGGTGGCCGGCCAGGGAGGTGGCCGTGTGGCCGGGAAATGCACTTGGAATAAGCTCCAGGTTCGGCCAATCATGGCCCTTGGCTGGAGGAAGAAGATGACCAGGAGCCCCACGATTTGCTTTAAGATTCGTGCAGCATCATTTCTTTTATTTAATTTTGATTTTTGAATTTTCTGTCCTGTTTTCTGGGCTGTTGTGCATTAATTATTAAAAATACTTAGGCCCATCTGGTGGGAAAACGGTCAATATGAAAGTTGTAGCCCGATGGGTCTACTGTAATACAAAATTTATTTGGACCAATTTGGCCCTGTGGTTGGACCAGGGCACACATTTTGGTGGGACCTGTACCTAGGGCTGACCTGAGATTCAAATGGATGCCCACCCTTCATACCTTGTCCAACTTGGCTGAAATTCGTACAGAGGATCATTCTTATCTATACCTAGGGCCTGTCAAAAAATGGGAATTTTTGGAGAAACTATTTCTATAGGTTTTATAAAAATTTAATAATCCATAAATAAATTAAATAGGTGTCCTAAACATCTCCAAACCCTCCCAAATTTTGGTGAGTGGTCCCTGGGTTCATTTTAGGTATCTGTATAAAATTTCATTTGATTTGGATGTGTTTTGAATAGGTTTTGACTCAACCCTAACTATACCTTAAAAAGGGCATTTTGGTCAAAAGGTGCACTTTTGATTTTGAGTGACCAAATCACCTCAACAGAGGCTGAAATTTGGGCCACTGACTTGCTATGGCACTTATCACCTCCCCATGGAATATGGGATAGAGAGGAATAGATTTGCCCTAAGTTCCTAGGTCAAACCCTAAGGAGGGACCCTTTGGCCTTGTGAAGGGCATGAGTCCTAAACACCTTGGATGAACACCAAATTTTGCAAGAAGGTTCCTAGGATATATAAAACCCTCTGGTAAAAATATTAGCAAATTGTGAAAATGGTAGGGCCCCCAAAACTCTAACCCTAGCTTAGGTCCTAAAACTTGTAGTGTAGGGTTAGGTTAGCTAAACATCTTGAAACTTCACCAAATTTGGGTAGTGAGGGGATTAGGGTGTTTTGAACCTCTGATAATTTACTTGAGGAATTTTGATCAATATTTGTAGTACTTCATTTGTTAATTACCAAAAGGCCCAAAATGATGTTTGATTTTATTATGGATGTTATGTGCTTTAAAATATGATGAAACTTGGTGAGAGGTTATTATAGTTCTAGTTGATCACCTCTGAATTTTATCACAATTTTCAATTAACTTTATTTGGTACTTCCTTCATTAATTTCAGAAAGGGGCTTTGGTAAGGAAAATTCATTATGGTTGATATAAATGTTTAAAATTCATGAGGCTTAGGTTTTGAGGTATTTAGGCCAAAACGTACTTGTATGAATTTATTTATAATTGTTAGAGGTCTGTTTTCAGAACTTTCTTTACAAGGCCATATTTTTGAGAATAGGATAATTAATTAATTTGGGCAATAATTCTTTCAAACAAATTATGAAAGTTTACATAGAGGTTTTATATGCCCTTACCATCATCCTGGAATTTTCTCTGAATTGTTGGAAGTATTTTCATTGTACATCCCTTTTTTTATGAATTATTTTGGAATAAATTGGAAATACTATTTAAGGGCTAAAATCTTGCTGGAAAATTTGGAACTTCTGGATTTTTAGATGCTTACCCATCTTGCATTTATCATAATTTTAGTGGAGCTTTATATTGCTTAAATCTTGTACTTCCTGTTCAACCTTGGAACTTTTGGCTTTTAAAATAAATAAATAAATTAGTATTTAAATCATAAAAATTAGGAAATTGTGGATTCAGTCTGCATATGCCCATATGGACTTCTAATAATTTTTACATGAGCATTGGATGATCATATGACATACTTCCCTTTTTACGGGTCATATAGCTTAAGTGGGCTGCATTTAGTAAAACTGCAGAAAATCAGTTGGGACATGAATTAGGGCACATGTGATGAGTATTGATTGGTTTGCTGGAAGGATAAATAGATTTAGGTGCATCTTGGAAGATAAGTGAGTAGGGTGTTATTTTGTCTGGGGTTTAGAGGCGCTCGGGTCCGACGAAAGATCGTCCTCCCCGAGGTGAGTGGAGTCAAATCACCCTAGGATTAGCTTATCGGAACATGAGAAAATAATGGGTAAGGGAATCAACCAATAATAAATAAGTACCTTGCAAAAGGGAACGCTGGGCGTAATCCCAACACAGTTCCTAGTGCCCCTTGAGAGCCCTTCACAGGGAATACCGGGGGCAGTCCTGGGTTAACGTAAACTGTTTTAACAAGCTGAAAAGAGTAACTTAGTAATTAGGGTTGCACATTTCACAAACACTGAGGGCACCGGATGTTAGCTGGGAGCTTCGGCTCGGATGGTTAAAAGGCGGACTTTGGGTCCGGGGAGCTTCGGCTCGGTTCTTGATTACGCTGATTTGCATGTGCATAACAGGAAGGAAATTAAGGTGGTGGGTCTTCGGTATCGGAGGGTCGATGCACCGACGCCAATACGTTGGCTCGGCAAGTGTGGTTAGCACTTCGCCAACAGAAGTCCGGTGCGCTAGCCGGCAAGAGTACGCAGGAGTCCGCTTAGTGCACCAAGCGTTGAGGCGTACGATAGGTCTGACCGGTAGTGCTTTACCGGTTTAGAGGTGGGCGAGGCCCAACCCACCGCTTCCGTCTGCCACTACGGAGGTATCCTGGGAGGTTACGGCTCCAGAAAGGGGGAACTAAAGGTCTGTGTACACAGAGTCGGGTGTGTGTGTTGCACTTGCATGTCCATCATACCCACTTGCATGTCATAGCATAATCGTTTCCTTTAACCTTGACACCTAAAGTATAAGTGGAATGGGACGCTTATACTCTAGGACCTGCAAAACGACCCCTTGGTCTATAAGCTTGTGTGGGCAAGTTTATAAATTAAGGTTAAATTTGGATATATATATATTTACTGCTGTTTGATAACTGACACCCCATCGTATAAATTGGTATGAGACTTTTTATACGATGGGAGCCTTGCAGAAGACCCCTTGGCTTATGTGTTTTTCACATAAGTGAAGGTTACATTTCCTATTTCAGCTTATGTCTATAGAATTGCTAGTATAGGTCCGCTGTCATCTGCTTTTTGATTATTCTCCACCATTAAGTCCTCCCCTTTCATCCTCTCCGCTCGGTGCTTAGGAGCCGTGGGGGAAGGTGCGGGGGATGATAGGACTTAGTCTTTTAGACTAACGGTTTTCGAACCGCATCATTTAGGGGATCGTGGAGACCAGCATGGAGGAGCAGCCCCAGAGACCGGTGCGCTTGGAGGTGGGGCAGTCTAGCTCCGGAGTTCATACAGCCGGGACCGTGAGTCTCGACCTTGAGTAGTTTTCTACTTTTGTTTCTGCATGAGAGATCTTGTAGTGAGGTTATGATGTACCGGGCATAAGCCCGTTTTTGCTACTCTGATGTTATTTTCTGTGGACACTCCCTTCGTGGAGTTATATTTATTATGTCATGTGATTCTCTGTGGACAGATAGTTTCCATTTTACTTTTTTATGCTACTTTTCTGTGATCGAATTGGCCGGCAGAATCGGCGCTTTATGGTGATGACCCTTTAGGGCGTGAAGGAGTCACCGCAAAACGGCGGTTCTGGGCCTAAGACCCCGGTGTCGAAAAAGAAAAAAAACGGGGGGTCTTACACAACAAGTGTCCAAACTCAAATAAGAACAACAGTCATGAATGTGCATAGCACTCCTAGTCTACCTCGGCGTGCAAGCAGGACAACAAGAATCTCAAACATACAACATAATGTAAGTAGAACTATAAAAGAGAGAAGCACTTCATGAAGCTTAGGCCTTTCTGGCCGGCGAGCTAGCTCCTGTATGCGATCCTTGCCCTGTAAAATTTATTAGTAACGTGGGTCAGCAAAGGCTGACCTCAAACTGTGTAACAACACATCTCCTCCCGGCCGCCCCTAACGGACCCCGGGGTACCCCTCCAACATGCAAGTTAGCACTTCGTATGCAATAATCATAAGCAAGAAAAGCAGCTACAGAAACAGGCTTGGATGTCACACACAACATACATGTTCTCTACTGGTTGAGCATATAATAAAAAGGGCCTACTTATGCAATCATGTATGCAACAACCCGGGTTTCACCCAAGGAACCCTATCGCGTATGCATCTAGCACATCATCACATCATATGGGTACTCATCGATTCCCCATTGGCATAAAGCCGCAAACAAAGGGGTAAAACCATTTCCCCCATCGGCACACAGGCAGCCACATGGAACTCTTGCAAAGGCCCCACCCGCTCAAGGTCTTAGACCCAGGCTTGCCTACAAGCTCTGACGTCTCATGTCAGGATTCCAACAAACACAAAACTGACCGATTCTAAGAAGCCTTGCCGGACCCCACCCGCTCATGGCCTCATTGCCCGGGCTTGTCCCCATGCTTGGCATTCTCGTCAGTCTCACAGAAGGGGACTAGTCTCGTCGGGACACTCTCCACACATGACGTGAACGTCACGGGATAGCCAGCCGACCACGGAGACATAGCCACGCATTGGCACATCACAAACCAAGACAAATCCACCCTAGTCCCTCATTTATACTGCAGCGTTCCCGCGCACCAAGGAAACATCTACAACTCATGCGGAGCTAACCTTGTCCACCAAGGAAACCATCTACCGCCACGAGGAGCTAACCTTGTCCGGTTCCGACTACACGTACTCACTTGAGAAAAAGGGGAAACATCACAACATCACAAACGACATCTTGCCGCGATGAAATCTCTACGAATCATTAATGTTCGTATGCAACATCATCTAGTCGGACTAACGGTCGCGACTACGGCTTCACCCACCATGCCTAATCCACTAACGGAGCGGATCTCTAATGCAAAAATATGCCGGGGACGGACTCAATCAACCCGGAGGTTCCTCTTGAATCTTGGCAACCCAAAACCCCTCTCATTTGAGAGTTTGGTGCCCAAAAACTAGAAAGAAAAATAAATGATGCTAAAGACATGCATCCTAAGACCGAGAGGAGAAGTGTCGTTACCTTCCAACTCCTCTTCCTTGACATGGCAAAAAAAAACCGGATGAAAACCTTCGCAAAGATCTAGCCTCCACGGATCTGGACTCGGCTCGCGATTTGGAGCACTGAAACCTCTCCTACAGCCCAAACCCTCCTTCTTCTTCTTCCTTGCTCTCCCTTCTCTCTAGAAATTAGTAAGAGAAAAGCTTGAAGAAGAATGAGGGTTTCCCACCCTATTCTCGGACTTAACTCCCAAAGAACAGTTCTGAACCGTCAGATCCTAAAATCTGGGAAAGAATGGCCACGATCCGCCTGAAAAATAAAATACCTGGGCCGAACACGGCCTGCCACACGCCCGTGTACAGGGCCGTGTCCCCCATTCTCCGTCTCAAATCGACGCGCCTGGAACAGCACACGGGCATCAGACACGCCCGTGTTCGACCCGACACGCCCGTGTCCCCATTGACACGGTCGTGTGGCCGGCCGTGTGCCTCCAACGACACGGCCCCGAAAACCTCACGAGAAGGGACACGGCCTGGGACACGCCCGTGTCCCACGCCGTGTGTAAAGTCTCCACACTCATCGACTGTCTTTGTGTCGACACCGCGGAAAAATGTCGAGCGAAGATCGTCGACCGAGCAGGACACGCCCTGTGACACGCCCGTGTCACAGGCCGTGTGCCCCAGTCTCGACACTTGACACTCGACACTCGACACTCGTCGAGTGAACATCGTCGACTGAAGCTCGTCGACAGACCCACACGGCCTTGGACACGCCCGTGTCCTAGGCCGTGTGCCTTCTCTCGACACATAGTCGAGCGAAAAATGTCGACACCCCGGGCCGAGTGTCGACACGGGATCGACACGCCCTGCGACACGCCCATGTCGCAGGCCATGTTCCCTATCTTGACACATCGTCGAGCGCAAAGTGTCGACCACGCGGCCAAGTCGTCGACACGGCCTGACACGGCCTGGGACACGTCCGTGTCCCGGGACACGTCCGTGTCCCGGGACACGTCCGTGTCCCGGGACACGTCCGTGTCCCGGGACACGTCCGTGTCCCGGGCCGTCCGTGTCCCGGGCCGTCCGTGTCCCGGGCCGTGTGCCCCCAGCCAGAAACCAAAAATTTTTCAGCAACGGAAATCGCCCCTTTCTCCAAAACTGGGGTGTTACACGGCCCCAGGTAGACCCGCTGCGCAGGATCTCATTAGCTAGCAGGTCTGAATGCTCACCTGTGGGGGTAAGGAACCCCGAGCGCTGCTCGGCCCCAGGTAGACCCGCTGCGCAGGCTCTCTTTAGCTGGCAGGTCCGAATGCTCTCCTGTGAGGGAAAAGATTGGTACTTGGTTCTTGAAGACTTTTGTACTACCCCGAGCCTGGCTCGGCCCAAGGTAGACTCGCTGCGCAGGCTCTCATTAGATGGCAGGTCCGAAGGCTCGCTTGTAGGGGTAAGGAACCCCGAGCGCGGCTCGGCCCCAAGTAGACCCGCTGCGCAGGCTCTCATTAGCTGGCAGGTCTGAAGGCTCGCCTGTGGGGCAAAGGATTGGTACTTGGTTCTTGGAGACTTTTGTACTACCCCGAGCCTGGCTCGATCCCAGGTAGACCCGCTGTGCAGACTCTCATTAGCTGACAGGTCCAAAGGCTTGCCTGTGGGGAGGTAAGGGACCCCGAGCGCGGCTCGGCCCCAGGTAGACCCGTTGCGCAGGCTCTTATTAGCTGGCAGGTCTAAAGGCTAGCCTGTGGGGGAAAGGATTGGTACTTGGTTCTTGGAGACTTTTGTACTACCCGGAGCCTAGCTCGGCCCCAGGTAGACCCGCTACGCAGGTTCTCATTAGCTGGCAGGTCTGAAGGCTCGCCTGTGGGGGTAAGGGAGCCCGAGCGCGGCTCGGCCCTAGGTAGACCCGCTGCGCAGGCTCTCATTAGCTGGCAGGTTCGAAGGCTCCATGTGGGGGAAAGGATTGGTACTTTGTTCTTGGAGACTTTTGAACTACCCCGAGCCTGGCCCCAGGTATACCCGTTGAGCAGGCTCTCATTAGCTGGCAGGTCCGGAGGCTCGCCTGTGGGGGTAAGGGACCCCAAGCGCGGCTCGGCCCCAGGTAGACCCGCTGCGCAGGCTCTCATTAGCTGGCAGGTCCGAAGGCTCGCCTGTGGGGAAAAGAATTGGTACTTGGTTCTTGGAGACTTTTGCACTACCCCGAGCCTGGCTCGGACCCAGGTAGACCCGCTACGCAGGCTCTCATTAGCTAGCAGGTCCTAAGGCTCGCCTCTGGGGGTAAGGGGCCCCGAGCGCGGCTCGGCCCTAGGTAGACCCGCTGCACAGGCTCTCATTAGCTGGCAGGTCCGAAGCCTCCCTTTGGGGGGAAAGGATTGGTTCTTGGTTCTAGGTTTTTGGTTCTTAGTTCTTAGAGACTTTTGCACCATCCCGAGCCTGGCTCGGTCCCCGGTAAACCAGCTGCCCAGGCTCTCCACAAGCTGGCAGGATTATAAGCTCACTCGATGGCAGAGTGGTTGAGGAGACCTCCTTAAGAAACATCCTACTTAAACTCGTGAAAAACAAATTCTGAGAGGCAAAGGCTGGATCAGTGCGAGTGGAGGCACTCGCAGCTGGCAATTACGAGGATGGTCTCGCCTATGGCGAGCGGGCACTTGCGTGGGACAGAAGGCTCGCTCTAATAATAGGGGAGCAAGCTAAATCTCTAAAAACCACTCGCGTCGGGAGTACCCTGAGGCGAGGCGAGAGGGTTATACCAGTTAGGTCTCACATACAAATAAGATGACGGAAGTGACGACTCACGCTCTGAAAAAAGTCAACTCTCCAGCAAAGCGAAGAGACAAGATGTAGCATCATCTCGCGGGCATGAGGGCATCACAGGGTCATCTCGCAGTAAACGAAATAAGGTGAATTAAAATAAGTAAGCGAGGAGGCAAGACGGGTGAGCGACACCGTCTCGCAGACAAAAGTAAGCCAATAAATCATTCCGCAAAGTGTAAAAAGAAGAAACAAAACAGAAATGTACATTTGATCAGTGTCAGTTCATCACAAGAGTCATCAATACATGTTTGATCACAAAAATAGACTCAAAAAAGAAGTCTTAAGTTATACAGCAGCAAAAAAGGGGGGAGAGAGGGGTCTTGGATCTCGCATGCAGCAGTTCATTCCTCCCCGCCGGAAGAGGTATCTTCGCTCTCCTCGCCATAGAGCTGGGGGACCTGGTCGCGAGCGGTAACCGTCTCGGAGTCCTCCTTCACAACCCCCAGCTCCTTCATCATTTTTAGGACCAGCTCCACCGTCATGATCCTGGCGTCCTGGAACCGCTCCTCAACTTCATCCAGAGAATATCGAGGCAGAGGGGCCGGGAGGGGTTCGCGGAGAGACGACGACGCGACACTGGCCTGAAGGTGAGTGACCTCAACTTTTAAATCCTTAATCTCCTCCTCCTGGGCCGTCGCGCGCGAGTGCATCCGCTCCGCTGTCTCGGCATCCTGCGAGACGCCCAGTCATTAGTAAAGGGTATTTAAGAAAAATAATCCAAGGGTAAGTTCGAGGCTTACCATGCCTCCCTGAGCTTTCGCGAGGAGGGTCTCGACGTCAGATAGTCTTCTCGCGAGGTCGTCAGATTTCGCTCGCTCTGCCGCCAGGCCTGCCTCGACGTCTTTCCACTTCTTGTTAGTAGAAATCAGGAGGCGCGCGGTGCGATGCGAGAGCTCCAAGGCGCACAGTTGGGCATGGGAGGATTTCAGGATGAGGTCTCGCGAGGACTCATTCTCGGGGGAGACCGCCTCAGGAGCGCCATAAAGGCCATATCCCATAGAGAAGGTGTGGCTGGTGGGAACCTCATGCTCTTTCCAAGAGGGAAGTAGGGTGGAGATGGACACGCGGTTGGCGTCCTTCTCCCACACCAGAACAAGGGCGCCGACAACATCCTGGATCGCGGGGCCCCGGTTAAAGATGGGATGAGAGAGGTGGTTGGGAGACTGGGAGTAGTCGTTTCACGAGATGTAGCGGCGGCCGGCTGATTAGAAGTGACAGCAGGCTGATCGGGTAGAGTCGTCTCACGGGCAGGCGAGACGGCATGAGAGGGAGGGGTGTGAGGCGACTGTGAGTCCCCTTTGGAGATGGGGGTCAGAGACCCCGTACCCCTCCTTCTTCTCCCTCGGGGCCTCCTTCTTTTTCCCCTTGGAGATGACCATGACTTTCTTCATCTTTTTTTCTGGGAGGGCTGGAGAGAGGGGGTCGTGTCGCCTGCAGGCCTCTTGGGAGGGGCAGGAGCCAAAGACTCTCTTGCCGCCTCAGCTGCCACGCTGGCGAGACTGTGGCCCTCTCTTGGTTGGATATTGCTTTTGTAGGGGGGTGGACTGGTACGACTCGCTCCCCTAGAAGCAGACAAGGAGGTGGTGAGATGGCGAGATGAAAAATAATCAAACAAGGCAAGAGAGTGAGAGTACCTTCTCCAAGGAGCACCGGAGATAGCGAGTCGAGGCCTCGCCGCAAGAAGTAGACCTCAAAATTCTTGCCGATGAAGAAGTCAAACAACAGCTTGTCTGTGCTGCCTACCTGCGGAGACGCATAAAAGCTCTCGGGGAGCGACTCAGGTACGAGCGGGACACCCCCGAAGTCACCGCGGATGAAGACGAACCTGGTGAGCCAATGGTGATTTTTGTTTGGCGTCTCGCACACCTTGACCCCGTGATAGATGAAGAGCTTGCAGAAGGTCGTCAAGCTGAACTCAATGCGCTCCCGGCACATGTAACAGGCGAAGGCGATTAACACTGAAATGACGTTCGGGTTAAACTGCGCCGGGACGACGCCAAAGTACTTAAAGACCTGTTTTACCTCCGGTCAGAGAGGCAACCTTAACCCTGCCTCAAAGTGCGAGATGGGGAAGGCGAGCTCTCCCGGGTAGTAGGTATTGATCGAATCGCCAACCTTGGGGGGCCGCGATTCAAGCCCCTCCTTCATATACTCGCGGACGAAGTTGCGGTAGTCTTCTTCAAGGAGCCTGCCGAGAGGGAAGTCATGATCGGTAAACCTCTTCCCGCAGCGGCTGCGCCCCTCACCTTCCTCAACTCTCTTCTTCCCCATGTTAGGCGAGAATGATGTAGGCGAGATGGTTGAAAGAGAAGAAGAGCGAGAGGAGGAGAGCGAGAGAAGGAGAGGCGAGAGGAATGAAAATGCGAGAGGGATCGGCGAGACGAAAGGGACAGGGGGGCAAAAGCTTGGACACGGTAGAGGTGAAGGCGCAGATATCTTTCTGCTCTGGGCAGGAGTATTTATAGCGGATGAAGTAAAATGATTAAATGGGCGGGAAAATGTATAGGGGAAGGGGAAGAGTCGGTCGGCGGTTCACTCTCTCTCTCTCTCTCCTAAGCCTCGATTTGTGTGACTCATCACAATCACAGGACGGTGATTAAATTAAAAGAAATTAAATGAAAATTAAGCGATAAAAACTAGCGGCAATAAATAATTAAAAATGCCATCCCGCATAAAGCGGGCGCCATGTTCTCAGGCATTGCCGGTGAGACGGCAGCATAATGTATCACACAATTATTACAAGATTCAAAATACAGAAACAAAGAAGAGCGAGACGAATGAACAAAGTAGGTCGAGCGGAGCAGTCCTTAATACGGGAACCATTTCCAGCGGCCACCGCGAGCCCCCGCACAGGGAGGCCTACTGGGCGAGTGGAAGGCGCAAACAGCGCCAAGCCCACTGCGCGCGAGACGGAGCTGCGCATCAACCTCGCCAATAATGGCCTGAGGGTCGGTCCCCTCAACTTCTATCCCAGAGTCAACCTCAGAAGACAGACGAGAGCATTCATTATCCAGCCATTCGATTCGCCTATCAGCCGCCTGCCTGTCCTGCTCCAGCTTGCTGATAATACGTGCGGGCTTCCGGAACATCTCAGTTGTCTTGCGCTTCATCTCCACCGGGTCTGCAGGGTCACCCAGGTAGTCTTCAATTTCGTCTATAGTAGGAGGGGGAGAGACGTCGAGTCGCCTAAAGATCTCCTCAGCGGGCGAGTCGGTCTGGGCGCCTACGCAAGGAGTGGAGGGGCAGAGTGAGAGAGGCTCTCGCAGAAGGGTGTGCGAGTAGCGAGTGGGACAGAGAAGCGAGAGGGAAGGTTTTTTACCAGGATGGCGGGAGGTCCCGGCGGCCTGAGAGGGGTCGTCTCGCATTTCGTTAGGGGGAGTACACAGAGGAGTAGAAGGCAGTGGTGAGTCAGTTTCTTCACGATGGGCAACAGTGTCATCCTGCGGGCTGACTGGTCGGTGTAGAGGTGTGAGGGCTCCCTGAAGAAGCAAAATGATAAATAAGCAGATGGATGAAAAGATAATAGGGGCGAAAGCGAGTACTCACCTCCTTCTCTTTAGGAGATGCGGGAGGAGGAGAGGTGCGGGTTTCCAAGACAACGCGAGATGGCCCCTAGACCAAGGAGGAGGGGCCGCCTGTCTTTACCTTCTTTTGACGAGGCGAAGAGGACGGTGGGGTACAAGCCAGAGTCTTGGTCAGAGCGGCCACATTGGCCTTATTCTCCTTACGCACCATTGCAAGACGCTCGCGGAAACTCTAACTATGAGACATTACTGCAGCAGGGCCAAGGAAGGGAGAAGTGTGAAAGGGAGGATTTCCCTTATGGGGTAGGAATCCTATATTTATAAGCTCTAGTGTGGGGCCACACCAAAGATTCTCTCATAAATACGCCCATAAATACGTTTTAATAACACAAGCCTCAGTTTGACTTTCTTTTCGAGCTTAAAATAATATCGAAAAGAGCGGTGATTGTGTACAACCTCGGGCTCGTAGGATCAGATCGGACTCGAAGAGAGGGGAAGGTAAGGCAAAATGGACTCTTTTACAGAAGTCGGCTCGCTAGGCGAGAGGGACCCAGTGGTTCGGGCGCGAGGGGCCCAGCGGCTCAGGCGAGAGCCTTCCCAGGCGAGACGGACCCAGAGAGAGGGTCCAGCGGCTCAGGCGAAAGCCTTCCTAGGCGAGACAGATCCAGCGAGAGGGTCCAGCTGCCCGGGCGAGAGCCTCGCTAGGCGAGACGAGCCCTATAGGTAAGAGCTCTCGCCAGCGAGACGGTGCTCTTGCCAAGTGCCGGTTCAGTTGGAAGGCGGTTCACCATTTTTGCCCTAGGTGATTTTACGCTTTTGCCCTCGCTAGTCTGCATAAAACCCTTCAGAACAGCGAAGTTTGGCTGTTGGCAGACCCAACCAAGGTTATTTTGGTAATTTCAGGTCGGTTCAGTTTGGTTATTGGCAGTTCAAACTCAAAAAACTATAAATAGGCCCATAAGGGGTTCTTCAGAAAAACTTTTTTCCTGGGATTTTAAGAGTTTTCCTGTGCTTTCTGAGGAGCTCCAAGCTCAGCTTTTGGCTATGGAGGGGAAGCTCTCAGAGATCTTCCGGGTAAGCGGTGAGACCTCCCTGCTGAGGCTTTGGGTCGGTTTCTAGTCCTTCACAACCAGTCGGAGGTCAGAGCTTGGGACAAGTAGGTGTTGGCTACACCCCTAATTTCGAAGTTTCGTCGAAATCAAATTTTGGCTTCAACAGTTGCCATGTCTGGCTTGTCCTACTACGCAAAGAGTCATTAGACGACAAGATACAAAAGTCAAGTTCTGAGGAAGAAAGAAGGAGATTTTTTTGGAAATAAGAGCCTTGAGCTTCATCATCTTCATCTCGACTAAGTTGCATAGCTTGAAGGAAATACACTTACTATTGGTCTGAGAAACTCAGACAGTTAGCTGTTGAGAGTCACCTCTTCAACAACAAGTTCAAAAGTTCACTCTCTGAGATAGAAGGAGGAGCAGAGCAAGCCTAAGTTGTTGTTCATCTCCAAGGACACTGTATTCAACTCTTCTACTCACAAGGCTTCAAGAAACAGTGTTTTGTAGGTTACTTCTCAGCACAAGCAGAACCAACCTTAAAGATCTTTTCTTGCTGGTATGAAGAATATAGGACTGAGTACTCTCAGTCCAGGAAGAGGCTGACACAGAGATAAATTCTCTGGAGCCATTCACTACCAACAAACTTATTCTCTTTGTAAGATCATTCTTGATTTGAGTTGTAAGCATGAACTATAAAGGCTGAGTGTAGGATCCTCCTATGGATCTGAGTGTGGGATCCTTCTGTAGATCTGAGGTAGGGCTTGCATGCTTGAGTTGTAGGAGAGTTATAGGACGAGAGCAACTAGATTCATCAGCGACATCCCATTCTAAAATTTTAGTTGTTTGTGACTCCACAATTTCGGGTCCTCCCAAAGGGCAATAGAACTTAAATCCCTTGGAGTGATCTGGGTAGCCAATGAAATAGCAACGACAAGATCTAGGGGCAATCTTACTTTCTGATGGGTTGTACAAACGGACTTCTACAGGACAACCCCACACACGCAAATGATTAAGGCTGGGTCGTCTACCAGTCCACAAATCAAAAGGGGTTTTAGGTACTGACTTAGACGAGACTCTATTAAGGATGTACACTACAGTTTTAAGCGCCTCACCCCATAAAAATTCAGGAAGATTTGTCCTACTCATCATGCTCCTCATCATTTCCTTAAGGGTGCGATTAAGCCTTTCGGGCACACCATTTTGCTCAGTACTACCGACATAGAGTACTGGGCAACAATGTTACAGCTCTCCAAGTATCTGGCAAACAGACCTTTATGTTGCTCAGAGACATCATGTCTACCAAAATACTCGCCACCTCTGTCAGACCTAACAATCTTGATGACTTTCCCTATTTGTTTCTCAACTTCAGTCTTGAAAATCTTGAACTTCTCCTACGAATATATATGCGACCACCTATAATGTAGAATGCGTTGGCAATAAAAGATCTTTACTTAAAAAAACATCATCCATGTTGTGGCATAAACGTTTAGGTCACATTTCTAGGAAAAGAGTAGAGAGGTTAATTAAGTATAATATTCTCCCTACTCTTGACTTCAGTGACCTAGAGACATGTGTCGACTGTTGTAGAGGTAAGATGACCAAGATTAAGAAGAAAGGCTCAACTCGTAGTACAAGTTTATTAGAGGTTATTCATACGGACATCAGTGGTCCTTATTCCACTACCTTCAGTAGGAACACCTATTTTATTACATTCATTGATGACTACTCCCATTTTGGTTATTTTGTACTTGATTAAGGAAAGT